>CAKKTJ010000192.1:0-99768 GCA_920618645.1 Peronospora belbahrii | reverse complement strand
AATGCTGGATTTGCGCCTGATGAGGTAAAGAGGAAAAGCTGACATTCAAACTGTGCTGCTCTGACCTAGCGGTTTGCTTGATATTGCTTACACTAGATCTCTGTCTCCGTCACACACACTAGGCCGGCTTTTACTGTCGCCACTAACCTTGCTCTACCGCTTTTGACGATGCACTTCCTGCCTATAGCCAGCTACACGTTTCTCCGCTCGCCTCGGCAGTTGGTTTGTCTGTTCGAGTGTTTTCTCATGCGTATAAAAAGACACCGATACCACTTTGGTCTGTCGTGCTGCATATCGCGGCTTCTCAGTAAGGTTCATCCCGATTTTCAACAATTTGTCTGCAAGAGGTAAAATTAACGTGTTTGGAGCTCGATCACGAGCTGGCGCGGCCTCCAGGCGAGTCTGGGAATATGTCAATCGTACTAACGCTATAACAACCCAATGCCTGGACGGGATAACTTAGGTACTCGAAGTCCAACGCCGCCGGCCTGATGACGGGGCACCCCAGCGCTCACCCAACTCGCAGAGCACACTCTTATTTGGAATGGAGTCGTCTTTTACCATCTCTCAGCTTCATCGGTATCCGCCTACTTTTCCCGACCATTGCGTCCTCCAGTCTCTCAAACAACAAGCTTTCGCGTCAACAAAGTGTCGTCTTGCCGCACCACTTAGCAAAGCTTGGACCGAATCATCACCGAAAGCCGGCATACTTGGTGGCAATGTGCAGCTCTTGACGTCTCCCACATCTCAGTTTTGGGACCACGAGCTCGCGGTAACCGAACATCTGTGATGAAAATGCTATCGCGACGCCAAGTTATGGTACCAAAAGTGGCCAAGCGACGGCAACTGCACGTACCAGAAATGTGAGGGACCCTGGGAATCCAGAAGTATCTCTTTTGGGAATTTCCCCGCGCCCAAGCAGTCTGGGTCCGTCTCGTTAGTATTGAAAGTGCTCCCCTCAAAAAGTTACCACTGCTCCATTGGATCGAGCAACGTACTAACTATCAAGTCCCAAGCATGTCGCCGCGGGTCTCAGCAAATGTGTTGGCCCAAAACTCGAGGACACCGGGCAGTTCGTCACAGTTTGGGGAACAATATTGGCAGTTGCAGCGACCGCCACTATCACAATGCTCTGGAAACACCGAGAGAACAAAGCTTTTCACAACGCGGCTATCTTGTTGGTAGCCCGTGTAGCCGCCATCTGGAACGGATCAGCTTCAACTCCGGGTGCTCATCGAACGTCTCCATTGCCGGGCAGAAATAACCGTCCGCGCAACTTTTTGCATGGAACGACATCTTTGTAACGGAACCGAGAGAGCCGTTCGGCTATGATAGACAGGTTGCTATCCATACGTAACTAACTCCTGGACCCTCCAGCGTCGTTATTGTGGTTAACTACTAGCAAAGCTCCAGCACTAAACAGTAATTTAGACAATCTGTTTTCTCTCTCTTACGATTGACATTTTTCGTTGTGCTCATCCTCTTGATTCTCCTAGTTGGCCTTTTTTGTCTTAATACCAGCGAGGCATCGTCTTATAAATCCAGTGGTGATGAAACTTGCGCCGGATGAGCTCATAATCTATTGCAACACCACTGCACCAAGGTAATCAAAACCATCTGGTCGTGTGTCAATCGTTATTCCACAGCTAGCGCAGGTATACATACCGGAGCTTCTTGTTGTTGTGCCGTGGATTGCAATTGCATGTCTTGCAACCGCGTAGAGAATGGTTATGAATAATTAGCAGATCTGTCAAAAAATTGCAATCTACAAGTACTATCCCCCTTTGTACAAGCAAAGTAGACGGCACGTAGCAGCTACACTTTTGCTCTCACCCTCTACCTTGCGTGTTGTACAAGGCATCTAGTCTTGCTACTCGATCTGCCCCTTCTCTTAGTTCAGGACAACAAGATTGCCAAGTAGTGGCAGTAATTTATGCCTTGTCTCTTTCGACGTGTGTGTAATCGTCACAATAAAGTACTCGTATGATGATGCAATGCCGACATTAAGGTAATTTTGCGGTGCCTCGCCCTGAATTTTGCACTAATTGGGCCTCGCATGAGTGCATTTGGTTTCCCCATTCGCCTGTTGCAATGACTTCGAGACAAATGAGATTGCTTTGCTGCACTTCATTTTGTGAGTAATACACATCCTAGAAGGCTACGTTATACGAAAGTGACAAGCTTCTGCTGGACTCGTGTTCACACACTTGCTGGTGGTCTTTTTCTGGATACTGTTCTAACAGGCGAAATGTTTTAGGACTCGAGCCTTGGTAGAGCGTTTAAGCAAAATTCCGCAAGTATGGTTTCCATTTCGCTAGTTGTTGATAATTATCCCCAATGCCAATTTTAGTGTCTTCAATGAAATTGATTCTCAATCGCAATGAGAAGACTTCTCACTTGACGTCCGAATTGCGATGTGATGCCTCTTGCAGATACGGAGAGCAATGAGTGGCAGAAGACTTGCTCAACTTTTTGCGTGGGTCAACTGAAGACAGACAGTACACTCAAGAGGAAATTATCGAAAATACATTGTCTTCTGCGAGATTTATGGCGCGCCGCTTTGCTCATTCTTCCATCTCCACATCTTCCTTTCCTACCGTCTTGGCCACAACATTTTCGTCTTCATTACTTCCACTCTCCTCGTCAAGCTCCGGCTGCCCATTAGCGATAGAGGCCTTGAGTTCAGCGATAGTTTCTACAACGCTTTCAAGCTGGTCTTGCAGATAGAATGCGTCACGCAGCTCCTTCTTAAGTTTATTAAGCATCGTCTGACACTTCTCAAAAAATTCGAGCGCACTTGACAAATCATCCATCGCACGATAGCATGTCCCAACAAGAAACCAGAGCTCTGCGTTCTCGTCATCTTCTTGCATCACTCCTTCCAGCACGTCGCACGCTTGTTCGTACCTTTCCACCTCAATGAGCATTTTGCCCGTCGCCGTGCGGAACTCTAGTGACGGCAGAAATTCCTCGGTACAATTTTCGTTGAGACGGCGATAAGTCTCCTCCAGTAGCTCATCCGCCGCCTCCTTGTTCTGCTGCACTAGTCGCAAGTTGGCCAGAGCTTGCGTCGGCTCCGGCAAACCGATGTCGAACGTCATGGCCTCCTGAAAATACTTCTCACACTGTGTCTCTGCCTCCTCATGGTCACACAAGTCCGTCATGTAGAGCTCGCCTAGTGAACACAAGGCGTCGCAGATCTGCTTCTTAATAATGAGCGCCTCCGGCGTGGTGGGATCCCTATGTTGCTGCAGTTCCTGTTGCAGGTAAGTGATGCCCTGTATCGTGTAGTGCTCAGCCTCCTCGCCTGCAACCAACTGTGAAAGGTAGAAATACTTGGCTGGGTTCTGTGCCGGGGCCAGTGACAAACTCTGCTGAAAAGCGGATAGTGCCCGCTCGGGGTTGTCCAGCTCCGTGCTCAGCTCTCCGATCGAGTCTAGCAGCGATGTGTTGGCTGGTTCTTGTAGCAATGCTTTCTCATAAAATTGAGCGGCTAACTCTGGCTGACATTGGTCCACTAGCGCTTCCGCTTTGGCTACCAATTCGGCCACCGAGTATTTTGCATTGCCCCGAGCCATGGCTACAAGCTGATTGACAATGTCTACCAGTAGCTCAAGAGATGTTTGGTACCAGATAGTCGGTACAATGGTGGCAATTTTAGCCTACTTTTGAATACGTAATTGACAAATGAAGCATACTTTAGAAACTTGGTAACAAGAAAATGAACAACTTATCTATCTCGCCTCGTAGCATACTTGTCACGACGGCGTTTTCGTTGCTGCTCCTGTAGACGCTGACGCTGTTGTTGCGATGACACTGATGTTCGTGGATGTTGATGTATTCTGCTTGGATTGGATTTGTGCTCCTCAGTTGAGTTTTCGTCGTATAAAACGATGGGTGTTGTCCCTCTTCGACGACGACTCCGATCTGAAATATCATCCAGAACACCACGCTCACGCCAAGCACTATCGTCACGACGACCAACATGGATACGGCTACGACCTTGGACATGCCCGCTATTTCCACGCGCGCTACCGCCACGCACGCTACCGTCACGCACACTATTTCCACGCACGCTACCATCACGTCCGGAATCTTCACGCACAGTATTGCCATACCCAGCATGATTACGCCCAGTATTTCCGCGCTGATCAAGCTCAACATCACCTTGCCCATCATTTCTACGGTGGCCTCGACGACTGGACGGACGAGCGTCAACTGTGTATCGGTGATGCATTGCAGCCGTGCTGTTGTCCAACAGGATCGCAGTACCGTTGAGCGAGTTCCTTATCCCGCTCATGTTGGGTGAGTACTGGTATTGGCCTTCCAGCCAAAGGTTCGGCGACATGTCCGTGTCGAGCAAGCTGAGTTGCGGGACTGGCTGGTGGGGAAGCGAGCCCACGATGAAAGGCTGGTCCGAGTTGCTCTGATCTTCGGAGTATGCTCGTCGTCGATTCCTTCGACTGTAAACCACTACTGCAAGTACTGACACGATAGCAACGAGTGCCAGGGCCGTGCCAACAACCACGAGTATGACCGAGCTTGATCCTGTACGTATTAAACCCTTGCTTTCCCTACTAGCATTGTCGTCGCTGGACTCCGTCGGCAATGTGTTCACTGGATTAGTTGAATCGCTCCCTGACATCCAGTCGCTGCCGCTAAACGAGGAATTTGTAGCGTCCGATGCATTCTGCCCTGCGGGGATGATTAAAATCTCCCCACTAGGACCAGATTCTTTGTAGATAATATGCACGGTGGAATCATTCGGAAGAATGTTCGACCAGCCCATGTCGTTGTTCACCTTGACGTGCCCAATGCTGTTGGAATCGACATAGTTAGTTGCGTTCGAAAGTACTGACATGTTCACAGTCGTAGGCGCGTCTGAAGCAGTGGTGGTATTGCCATTGGTGACTTCCTGTGTTTGGCGTAAGATGCGCAAAGCTTTAGCTTCCTGCTCAATCGTCATGACCAAAGTATCGTGCAATGGCGCGAAAGTTGGTCGACCTACCACTTCCAGCGGTACACTTCGAAAGCTCTTTACTATCGGGGAGACACCAACCACCAAGTAGAGGCAGTTCGTTCGAATTTGAAATTCCTTACGATGTGATCCGATCGGGAATACAAAACCGCAAGTCGTTGTTTCTGTAGGTACGTACAACAAGCAGTGGTTCCGTCTGTAGCATTCCCAGATGTCGGAAAAAGCTAGTACATTGCGATCTGATCGTGAGCATCAAAACCAAAATACCGGTTATAACTCCGGTACATTTGTTTGAAATAGTGCTTTCTTTTCATGCAATTCAATCGAAATTCTAAAACTTGAATTATTTGCGGAAAAAAGAGCATGGAGGAGTATTTTGACTTGGTAAGAATCACAGTTTCGATGGCTCATTTTATAAAAAGCAGGCATATTGGTATAGTGTTGTGGTCCACATGCTATCCCCAATGATTGAACTGCGATCGGTTCGCAGTGCATAGGACTTATCCCATTTCCTTCCTTTTTTGACCAATTATATCATACCTATAAAAACATCACCTTTCTAGCTATAAAATCAAATATCTCGGACGCATCTTTATAAATATTATTATCAATTCAAATGCGGCGTACGACACTCGGTCCCGCGTCGTCGTCGCAGCTTAATGCACGTCCATCAGCTCTACGGCATCCGTCTACACGGGTGTCTGTTCCTAGTAAGAGTATTAATAAGAGTATAGATCGTCAATCGTTTGGGGCTGTCCCTCATCGTCGGGTCTCCACAGCCGTCTCTGGTCACACTATGCGACGACCCCCTACAGGCCCACGGGTATCTATTAACTCACGCAAATCCGCAGGTAGCTCCACAACTACTCGTCGAAGTAGTTCGTATAGAGCACGGGCGTCGATGTCTAGCCGCGGTGGTGCACGCGTTTTAGACCCTCGGCCCGTCACCGACCGCTCGTACCTGAATAATTGTGTCCGCATGCTGGTTGAGTTTCTAAACGATCGTATGTACGATCAGATACTTACTCCAGGGCTGTTAAAGCGTGGTCCATCGAAGAAAGATTTCTGTAATATGATTCTATTCCTGTTTAAACAGGTGGACCCGACTTTTGAATTTGGTGCCAAGTTTGAAGAGGACGTCGTGCTACAGTTTCGGAATTTACGGTATCCTTTTCCGATTAGCAAGACGTCGCTAGCAGCAGTGGGCACGCCTCACACGTGGCCTACACTGCTGCTGTCTATTTCGTGGCTGATTGAATTGCTCACTGTATGTGGCCTTTAGCTGCTGCTGTTGCTGCTACTCTTTGGGTGCTTATATTGGTTGTTGCCTGTTGTTGTGTATTTTTAGTATGATGAGACTATGCAGGAGGCTAACGAGACAGAGCTGAATGATGCGACCGACGAGGAAAACGGAAACAAACAGTTTTTTTAGGTATTTGGATGCTTCGTATCGCGTCTTTTTAGCCGGTGAAGATGACAAATTTGCAGCGTTAGAGAAACAGGAGAAGGAGAAATTGAGTACGAATTTGTACCCTATTACAGCTAGTTGGCTGAGAGATACTGGTGGACTGACGTGGCTGTTGCAGTCAAGCGAAATGAGACGGTCAAGCAGGAGACGAGTCAGTTGGAAGTGCAGCGCGAAGAGCTTCGAAAACGAATTGACCAGGCCAAAGCAGATAAGGTTGTTCACTGAGCATTTATATCAGCTGTAAATACTTCTGGAAAGACTGTTTGGTTAGTTGACGGTACAATGTCATTGATGTATGTTTAGAATGCCCTTTCGGAGCTTAAACAAAAGAAAGCTGATTGTCAGAGCGATCTTGTTAAATTCAAGGAGTTAGTTGGCCGATATGAGACACTTAATGCCAAACTTGACAAGAAGGTGGAGGCTCTTGCTGAAGTTCAACAATCATTGGGTACGTCGCTGTCACTACTTATCAAGATTACCGCTAGCTCGCTGTGTTTTATTTACTGTATGTTGTGTTTACAGAGAACGATCTCCGTGCCCGTCAGGAAGAAATTCAGAAGCTACACACTCGTATCGAGAATCAGGAACTGTCTGCACACGACATCGAGCAAATAGCTCTAGAAAGGGCGCGACTGACGGATCAGCTTCATCATAATCTTGCTCGTCAAGATGAGCTTCAAACACAAATCAAAAATGATGAAAACCGTGCCGCTAATATTCGGGACAGTGTACGTACCATTGTACTTAAGTAGTACTACTATCTATAGAGGCCTCTGTATTCTGACACTTGTATCCCTTCTCATGTTGTACAATGTGTTTGCAGCTCGACAATCAGATCCACGAGTACAGGAACACTTGCAAACGGCTGAAGATCATTCCTGCAACCGCAAAACACGCTCACAATTTTGATTACACGCTCGAATTGGATCCCGAGCTTGAAGAACTTGAAGCAGTATTGAGGTTATCGCACCATTTGAAGACAAACGTTCGGCAAGCAGCATCAAAACTCAAGCAAAACCGTAACGCGCGCGCCAACGAGCGTCTGGACTTAGCACTTGTGCTCACTGAAGAATTGGAGCAAAGTGAGAATCAGCTGAGCATCGAGAAACAAACTGAGAAGAGATGGGAATCCAAGGTGAAAAAAGTTTGCCGACCAGATGACCAGAGAGCGTGAAAAACGAGCCGAGAGTCTTAGTCGAAAGCAAGCGGCGATTGAAGAAGTTGAGATCAAGATCACGAATATCTCAAATGAAGACAGCTTAGTCGAGGAAGAGGCGATTAGCTCGCAGCAGCATCTGTTGGATGTCAAAAAGGCGTAAGTATTTGTTCTTCGTCTGATCAGCTCTGGCAACCAGCCATTAATGTGTTGTAAATGTTTCACAGATCGGTGGAAATGACGGAAAGCTATCAAGCGTTGCTTGACAAGAATCGGCATGCGATTACGAACGTTCTTATGGCATGTACGAACCACAAGGACATGGTCGATCGTGCCATTTCGTCCTTGGAATTTGAGCTTAGTAAGGTAGAGTTTTGATGTAAAGCACTGGAGACTATAGCCACATACGAATCCCTTTTTTGCCCTGCTTTAGCCTTCCGTCTTCCCTACGCAAAGAAAGACTTTGAACTGCAAGTAGGAGTAATGAAAAAGAAAATGAGTTATCATCAAACTCGCCACTTCTTTCCTTGAAAACTATTGGCAGCTTAACAAAGTTTAGTGCTCAACATAATAAAACTGGCAAGCCGCAGGTTTAGCATGTCCCGGCAGACAAGCCCTCCAATGTAGTCAATCGGTCCTGATTCAAGGTGTGCTGCCCATCGAGAGATGTCGTGCGCAAAACAAACTGATCGAAACGTTCCTGCAGTTTCTGCCGTTGAGCCATACGTCGTCGAACAAGACTTGAACGATTCTGCTTCCAAAAACGAATGTCGTCTTCAGGAATGCCATGATTCTCGTCATCCGTATCCACGTCCAACTCCGGCAAGGATGGTATAATTTGGTTCGATGCATTCCATCCCATAGACGATAGCAATTGCCATTCCGTACGCTCGTCCTGTGTCAAATCTCCACCCTGACACGGCTCGTCACAAATCGAGTCACACTGATGCGATCCCGTCGCATCCGTGGATCTACTGGAACTCGTGAGATCGTCGTCGTCACCTTGACTGCTAAGTGAATTGGTAGATGATTGAGATGCCACGGTCTTGCTGCTATCAGATTGCTTACGCGTTTTAGTCTGCTTAAGCTTTTGCTTCTCAGACTGATGACTTTTCTCTGATTCTGACCGATACGCTAGCTTCAGTTTTGATGCTGTTTTGCGCTTTTTCTTCTTTTCCTTTCGCTTCTCTTTCTTCTTCGCCAATCTCCTAGACTCGTCATCTTCTTCTGCTAATAGCTGTTCCATCATCTCCTCACCATGCAATGCTTCCACCGCCTCATCAAAGTTACGGCGCAGTGTAGACACAGCGCAATGCACCAGCAGTTCTTCTGACCGCTTCTTGGATCGAGACTTGGTCCATACGCTCTGCATTTTGTCCCAAATAACCATACCTAGACATATCAATACTTCATCCTGTGCTTCAGCGATTGTCCGTGCATGACGATCACCCCAATCACCTACAATTTTCTGATCTGCTCTGGACATCAACTGCGACATAAACTCAATATTACAGGGCACAATGATCTGGTTTGTAGCGCGAAAAAATGCAAGCTCGTCAAATAAGTAAGACGTATAGTGTAAATCATCGCCATAATCGCTATGTTCATGATGTTTCTCCACGCATTCAAAGCCCCCACAATCCTCGCAATCGTCCTCACTACAGCTCGACTCAATAAGCAAATCATATGCTTCTAATACTTTTTCCTTGCACCGGCAACAAAAACGATGACGTCGCAAATAGTTTTCCAAGTCGGTCAGGAACTGGTCTGAGTCAATATGAGAGAGATGTCGCTGGTGATCTTCCGGCAGCTTAAGCCACAGTGCCTCGAATGCCGCAGGACGCGGGCGACCACGCACCCGCTGCGAGTGCAGCTGACATCTTGCACGTGATGTACCAGCTTTACTGCTAGGTTTCGTTGGTTTCGTTAGCCCCTCATTAGTCCATTGCTCTTGGTGGTAGAAAAGCAAGAATGACGTGTCCGGACTATTCAAATACGATTCGTTGAGTCGGAAGCGATTGTCTTTATTAAAGCAAAGACCCGATTTACTGACAGCCTGTGGCAATCGAACGATGCCGTCTGCTAGCTTGTAAAATAGCGCTTCCGCATTCTTACGACAGCCAGGACACGGCAGCAGATCGGTTGCTGTCTGCAAAAACTGATTCACATCTCCGCTCAGTGCCGCTATGCGTTCACGATCTGTCAGCAGAAGCCACCGCTGCGACAATAACACCAGCACAAGTCCCCATATTGGTATTAGCTTCAGTTCTTCTCTTACTGTCGTCTCTCAATTGCCCATTGTGCTTGCTCACCTTGCGGAACTCGCGCGCTTCTGCAGCGCTGGGCTGACACCCGTGATTTGTATTAGGATCGTACGTGACCCTGCCAGTGTCATTGCGCTGTGTTATGCTCGTGCTTAGACTCGATTCGTGGTCGTATCCTGCCATGGCTATTAACCACGTTTCTAATCGGAAGATTACGCTACAATCATCAAATTTCAAAGTTAGTGTTATAGAAGCAATACAAACAATTGCATGCATAAGACAGAGAAGAGAACGTGCATTTATGAAGCTACACCTTAAGTGAAAATGAAGCTGTCAAGTCACGTCAACACCTTACGAACGAAAGGTCTTTGACACTCGTTATGCCGACGGCGTGTCTTGATTTGTTCTTTAGCCTATTATTGTCTTTTCAACCAATTGGAAAAGTTCATAGGTCATAAGATATACAAATGGAACAATCATGTAACATTTGAGCTACAAATAATGGCTTCAGCTTTATGCAATCCATATAAACTCTTAACTTCGTGAATGCCACTCCCCTCCTCCTATTGCTTCTGACGAGCTTGTAATGTCTCGGTAATATCACGAAGTCGAGCAATTTTTGCCTTTTGAGGTAAGCGACGAGCTTTTTTTTGGAAAATTGGGCAGGTCTCTCCAGTTGAAAAAATCCGGTACATGCTTTAGTTCCGGTACGTGTTTCATGGACGAGTGTTTCATGATAAAGTAGGGTAGTAGTGCCAAATGATCAAAATCATTTTCCATGTGCCACGTCAAGTTTCGTTGTAACATCACGTGTGACCGACGTAACACACGCATATCGTTGCTGCTTAGAAGGCGTTGCCGTGCCATTCGCTGCATTAAAGCTTCTGCTTTCTGTAACAATTTAACAATCGAGCAATAGCAAAAATAACTTACGATTGTGAAATTCAAGCAATAACGTATGAATACAAACCTTTGCACCTTGAAATGGCCTTGCTTTCAGTCCTATGACAGGGTCGAGCAGTTTCGAGCCAACAACAGGTGTCATCGCCTCCGTCTTGTTATTGATGTGGTACGGCTTAATCACCTTTGACACACGATTATTTACTCCGATTACCTTCCGGCAGTTCGGTGCTCCACAAAGACACTCCGTTATTTCCTGTACATACCAAAGGCAGCTGGTTAGCAATTACACATTCAAGAGCATCAGGTGCTGAGAACGTACGGCTTTGCTAAAGGACTCAAACTTGTAATCAAATGTCAGCTCCTCGCCTGCAGCAATATCACGCAGAGCAAAAATGGCGCATCGTTCTTCACCATTGACATCCCACTTCTCTACACCGCAGTTTGGATCACAGCTGTGGTTGATGAAACGCGCCCAACCTCCCATACGCGTAGCATCGATGACTTCACCGCCGCTTAACACCATTATATAGCGATGTTTCTCATTATGGTAAAGCTGTTGAAGCGTTTGCAGAAAACATGTTAGTGCAAACACAACAAGCACGATGCAAATAGTAAAGTACCCACCACTCGTCGCATGTGATACTCCTGCTCTGTCACGATCTCGCCCATGTATTCGCTTACAAAAGAACCAGCTTTGATATCTTCTAGCAACCTTATTCCAAGACCTTTGTTCCCGCAATCGATAAGCTTAGTTAAAGGCATGACACCACGCTGTATCCTCATATTATCGCACTGATCTCCACACTTGCAAAACCCTGCTATGCATTCCACCAAAGCCTGCCATCACGCGTACTGTATATATCAGTGAATGTTGTTGATCTGCTCTTACAACGCGAGTTCTTTAATACCACCCACCGCACGATTCAAGCAGCCATCAAGACATCCCATTTCATGCTCGTTCTTTGGTGGCTTACAAAAGCAAATGGACACCTCTTCCTAATAAAACAATCGTCCATTGAAGGGCGAGAAAATCATTCCAATTCAAATGCAAAATTGCAATTTGTCAGAATCATCCGAAAAAGACCAGAGCACAATGCTTTCAAGTGGCAATTGTAGACCCATCAAGTACCTCTGGTAATGAACGCTCCTTCCTCTGGACATAAACATTGTGCTTAATGATCTGTATCTCTGCCAGTGCCTCTTCAATTGAACGTGTCCCCGTCACGCGACTAGCACGAAATGCCTTAACCTGTTTTTTTCCCCTGGTATGCGGACGAGTCCAAATTAACATGCAATCAGCAAAATATGTTGTAGTAAATGCTACCATTACGCTAGTTTGTAAGCCATACATAACGATGATAAACGTACAGCGAGAGCACAGACATATCGCTACTTGTGTCGGGCGGGGCCTTTGCCTTCATATGATAAAAAGTGGTTCTAGGTTGAGGTGGTTGACACTATAGTTCGTTCAAATCACCCATTTACGATCCTGTGGCAATTCATCAAAAAGTACACCGTGAGCAAATTACCACCAAAAACTTAGTTGGACGGGAATACCGGTTTGCAGCTTGAGTATGTATGTATATGAACGCGTTACGCAAGCCGTATTTCTCTGTGTATTATGCATAATTTTGATTGGTTCATTAGTGGTTCTTATGCATGTTATCATGTTGTCGTTCGAGTACAAAAACGATCCTCTGACGCAAGGTCTCCCTCAGCAACCCAATATACCGGTACACCGGTTTTCAAACTAACCTATTAATATCGTATTTAATTGAAGACCGTCTATTCGCTGTCTTCCGTGAAAGAACCGAAGAATTGGAAGGACAAAGTTACCGTCACGTGGACGTAATAAGGGACTGACTGACTGATTGATTGATCAATTGACTGACTGACGTTAGCAGGAGGAACGTTGAAGGTGCTTACACAACGTCGGCCATGAAGAAAATGTCCCGTAAAAACTTTCGTGGTGGTCCTTTGTTCTCGACCAAGTCCAGTAGTTCTACGGCATCTCATAGTAACTCCTCATCTCCAGGCATGGGGGGAAGCAGTATACGTCGTGCGACGTGGGCTGATAAAATACGGGAAAAATTACCACCATTAGGTGAAAATGAATATGAAGTACTATGGGAACGAGGTGTACTGGGTGTTATCTTTCTAGAATCTGAAAAAGACGGGATTCCGTACGTGTCGAAAGCTACCGAGTCGTGTATCTCATCAGCTGTTAATCAGGGTGATATCCTCAAGTTTGTGAACGTTGTACGTTCAAAAGACCATTCGTTTTCCGACTTTTTCAAGATATTAGCTACGATGAAAAAGCCCGTATTATTACGGTTTGAGCGACTATCAGCCAGCACTCCGTCGTCAGATGACGAAGAGAATGCCCAGCTATTTGGTGTTCCTCGCTCTAGCTCAACGAATACAATGAATCCTTCTAGTCATTATGCAAGACAAAACGTTCCACATGGTGACGAAACAGACATGGCCGGCAAAATTCAGAGAGCCAACTCGGTACCGCAGAAAGACCAGAAACCACCTAAGGCAACACGAGGGGCATTTTGGCGTGCTGCAGGTGCCAAGGATTCGGTTAGTCCAGTTAATTCATCGCACTCGATTGGACCGAATGCGATGAATGGAGGAAGTGATCACATAGCCACGCCGCATGAGCAGCGCCGGCTGCCGAGCAATAAAGACCACCAGGTTTCGCCACGAGACGTCTCACCGGCGAACGGGTCTGGAGGCAATCTTTCACACTCACCTCTTGGACCACATGAGTATCAGGTGTATTGGGAAACTGGGCCGCTCGGTCTGTTTTTTTGGAGAAAACCGATCGACGAGTTTGCCAGTTGTCACAAGATCGACTCCAAGTGCGAATCCAGTGGTGCGATGTGCTGTTGCTGTCAATGATACGCTGGTGTCAGCCAATGGCATCAAGTCGGCGGAATACACGTTCGAGGCGTTTTTTGGCCGCCTTCAGCAGATGAATAAGCCCGTACGGCTGGTATTTAGGCGAAGACAATCAACTGATGCAGCTGTGACCATTAGTCAAGGAGAGTCTCAACAGCAGCAGCAGCAGCTTCAACCACGACAGCAGCAAATGCGTGAGCAGGAGCAGAAGCGTGAGCTGCATAGACTTCGTGATCAGCAGGAACGTGAACAGCAACAGTTAAGGGAACAAGAGCAGCTGCTTCGTGAACAGCAGCAGCAAGAACTATATGAACAACGACAGCAACAGATTCGCGAACAGAAGCAACGAGAGCAGCAAGTTCGTGAACAGAAACAGCGAGAACAGGAGTTGCGTGAGCAACAGCAACGTGAGCAGCAAATTTGCGATCAGAAACAGCGAGAACAGGAGCTGCGTGAACAGTTGCAACGTGAGCAACCGCAACGTGAGCAACTGCAACGTGAGCAACTGCAACGTGAGCAACTGCAACGTGAGCAACCGCAACGTGAGCAACAGCAAACTCGCGACCAGAAACAGCGACATCACCACGAAGGAGGGTCGCGTAGTCGCACATCATCTGGCACACAAGACGCGTCCCAGTCGTCATCAACATTACCGAATGAGAGTATTACGCATCACCGTAATCACACTTCTAGCCCAATTACTAAGCGTGCTTCTACTACGTCCCCTTGTGCATCTTCTCTTCAAGTCCAGTTGGAGTCCGATGGCCATCATCATGAGCACCGTCATGGGGATAAATGGCACGAACGTACGCCCCCCTCCTGGTTCCCCAGTAATGTCAAAAGATTCCGCGAACACAGGGCAACGTGATGTAGCAGAAAATGTCTCAGGTACTAATTATCAAATGTCGCCAAAAGTCAATACGTCTTCCATGGTACGGAGCTTGCCAAAATCTGGGAATTCTTCGCCTAGTGCATCGCCAAATATGGGCAGTTCTCCTAAGGTGAGCAGCTCGCCGTTGACTTCGCCTAGCTCGCCTTATGTTGCAACGGAAATCACCAACGACGCAAGCGATTTGGCGCCGCCATCCGCTATGGACGTCGCTGACGAAGCGCCTGTTGCAGACTTTGCCACTGAGGTGGAGAAAGGGGCTGTTGAATTATCAAAAGAGAGCCTTGGTAAGAACGTTTGTGGTAATCGAAGTCGCAATAGTAGTGAAGAGCAACGACGGAATCAAAAAGCAGCAACTACTGCGCATGAAGCGGAGCCAGTGTTGTCCCCGGTCAGCAGCTTAACACGTCTGTCACCGACGGAGCCCTGGGACTTACCCGAGTACATTCCATCGCCGAGGATTCTTAAGGTGGGGGCAATAGCCGTAGACAAGGATATTGATGCCGGTATGTCGTTGTTACCAAGCGCTGACATTGATTTGGAGGACGTCGTTATGGCTAAAAAAGCCAAGTTTGCTGTAGAAGCAGAACTTTTTGACGAAGTCGAGTTAACAGAGGTAGCAGAAGTGCCTGATAAAGCTGAATGCTCAGAAGCAGGATTACCTGAAGAAGACGGGTGTGGCGAAGAAGATGAGCTTGCCAATGAAGCAGAGTTTATATTGCCACCACTGCCTGTGGGATACTTAGCAGTCGATAGTGCCAATCTTGACGTGGAGGTAGGTATGCTCGCGGATATTGAAATGGGAATTGCTGTTGACGAGGCTGACTCGGAAGTTGCAGAGAGCAGTGTGTCAGGAAGTGACCAGAATACGAGCCCTTGGGATCTCGAACTTGAATCTGATGACTCGAAGATACATCATCACCACCGTAGTAGTGCTACTTCAGTGAGCGACGAATCTATGTCTTCAAGTGGCGGGAGCGCTTTGATTGATAACAACGTGGAAACCTCCAAGGTTGACTTTGCAGACGCGTCTGACCCATCGGATGAGTTCTCACACGATCCGGATATCTCTCGTGATATTGATAGCGTGGAGAGCGACATCATGATGCGGGAAGCTCCTAAAGACAAGATGGATTCAGCTAATGTACCGAAACCAAACAAATCACCGTTGCACGCCAATTTGGCTAAGTATAAGAAGAAGGGTAAAACTGGTCGTGGTGTTGTGAAGCTGCCGGCACTCAGTGAAGATGATGCTTTGACGGTTCCGCTTGTCGCTCCAAATGCTGTGAACACGACCATCCAAGTGCGTGGTCGACCAAAACCCAAGTTGACAATGGCAGACACTCCTGACAGTACGACGTTCTTAATTAAGTGGAAGGAAAATCGGAGCATTGGCTTGCAGCTGAAGGAGGTACGTCTTGCCAAGGGCACGTACCCGTTGGTGACGGACGTATGCCACGAGCCGTGTTGCGAGCTGCTGCGGCACATTTGCGTCGGCGACGTAATCGTTGAGATCAACGGTCGCAACACATCTACAATGGGGGTGAAGAAGACTGTCAATTTTCTTAAGACATGCACGAAGACGACTTTGATGAAGATTCGTCACGGACCGGCGTTTGTGAACCAGCGAGTGAGGGCAACGGTATGACGGGATCGTCCTGCAATGTATGATCAATTTTTCTGCTTGCGGGCGTCGCAAGCTGGACGTGGGAGGACCAGGACCCCTTTCGTCACAAGGCGTTTTCGCTTTTGCTACATTGTTTTTTTTTAATTTTTCCTCTGTGTCAGTGAAGTGCTCAATGTTGAAGAGGACGATTAGACATGATTTTGGCGTGCAGCGTTGAGTAGGTAGCGCTAGGCCGACAGGTCAACCCAAAACGTAGACCTGTCACGTTCAATAAACAAACATAAACATGCTTTCATTCGAACCTGTTTGACACCATGAAAGGCGCCATAAACAATGTTTCTGAGCGTTCACAATGCAAAGCACTAGCATTCATTCATGATTCTCCTTCGCTCGAGCGAGCGTAAGCGCGAAATTGTATTTTTTCAGTTAATGCATCCTTAACCGACACTGGTTGGTCACGAAAGCTTGACAGAGGCAGTATATGCGTTTTGTGCCGCTTCTGCTTACCGCACCTTAGGGATGGACAGTGGCCTGGCTTGCTGCATCTCTCGGACACCAGCACGCGAGATTAATGCAAGTTAGCAAGACGCGTCTTGATCTTACCGATAGCCTGAGCCGGGTTCAAACCCTTCGGACATGTGCGCGTGCAATTCATGATGGTGTGGCACTTGTACAACTTGAACGAATCGTCTAGCGCGCGCAAACGCTCTTCCGTCTTGTCGTCACGCGAGTCCTCAATCCAGCGGAATGCTTGCATCAAAACTGTTTTTTGAACATCAAGCAGCTATTAATTGGGTGCTTCCAGCCACACAATGAAACAGTAGTAACGTACCAGCAGGGCCTAGGTACTTGTCCGGATTCCACCAGTAGCTAGGGCATGAGGTGCTGCAACATGCGCATAGTATGCACTCGTACATACCGTCGAGTTTCTTGCGGTCCTCAATAGATTGCAGATGCTCATGGTTGACATCGCTGGGTTTATCCGAGTGCAGCCATGGCTTGATAGACGTGTACTGATCGTAAAAGTTGGTCATGTCTGGCACCAAATCGCGGATAACGAACATGTGCGGTAGCGGATGAATGTTGATCACATCTTTGTTCTTCTTAATGGGACTTAGACATGCCAATGTGTTACCACCATCGATATTCATGGCACATGAACCGCAAATTCCTTCACGACACGAGCTGCAGACACATTTACACGCCAAAATTCATCATTAGATAAAAACTCAACATCTCAATTCCAGCCACACGAATCATATCACAACATACCGACGAAACGTCAGTGTTGGGTCCTGTTCACTCTTAATCTTAATCAAAGCGTCCAGCACCATAGGACCACATCTACAAGACATATTTACAATATTTTTAGCATCAAAAACATCCAAACAGCAGCTCTCCCTCTCACATGCTACATACTCATCCAAATCCACAGGATATGTGCATTGATATGGTTTTTCCTTTGATTCAGGGTCCCAACGGTAGATTTTAAAATATTTAATGTTCTACATTTCATACAAATTTCACATCAATTTTAGTCCCATAGAAATAACACCAAAGCACGAGAGAGAAGAGAGAAAGAAGAAAATGTCTGTACATATCAATCACCTTAGGCTTCACTGCTTGTGATTTCAAATCGGGTTTATACGCTGGTACACTCAATGAACGCAATCCCGTACTTGTGACAGGCTTTTGAATCGAACGTATAGCTGCAAACATCTTTTCTCTCTCCTTCTTCTTCTACACACGTTACAATACTTGGTGGTATGAAAGCGTAACAGTTGGAAATTTTGAGACTGGAGGCTTGCGAGTCGTACGTTTTGTTTTTGTCTTTTAAAACGAATAACTGAAGCGTACTTAATGATATATCTACGTGTCTCAGAAGAACAAAACCTGTTAGATTGAAAAGACTGATATATTGACTATTTAAGTCCGTGGAATAGGTCTCGAAAATTCCGGAGGTCTACACAATACGATGTTACCACACCATTTTGCCTTCATCATTTTTGCACCACTTGATGAATTCTTAACCGACTTTGAGTAGCTTCTTTATCTTTATGCATGAGTTTACTACTGTCTTTACTATTCTTTTGTGCAATATCTGCATAAAATCGATGCATAAATCTTTCAAGATAATTGCTCTTGACAAACTAACGAGAACAATTGCAGTACTTGAAGCTTTAACAACCAATTTGTGGATACAACATCTGCAATGCATCTTATCAACGACTCTTTGTTGCTTTTGAATGGATAAAAGTAACGTTATCAAGTATCAAGGAAAAGAAAAAAAGAGGAAAATTGCAGGGTTTCTTACTGAATACTACTGTAATACGTGAGTCATGATACTTGCAGCTCAACAAAAGTGCAGCATTGTTGTTAATGGTTGTCTAATCCAAGTGATTGATTACGTTGAGCAACTTAAAGTTTACTTTGAGGTGTATTTATGCTGTCTTTTTTATGTCGTCTCAATTTTGCAAGTTCAGTGCTAAAATTAAAAATATGTCATGATTATAGACCAATTACAGCTCATGTCTAGCCAGTAGCCATGTCGAGGCTAATTCCAGCAGTTCAAATGAAGCCCGAAGTTTTGACCCGTCATCGCGCCACGCATTTGGCAGATCTTTACAACTCTTTACGACAGCTTGAGACATTTTCTGGTGAGGATGAGCGTATGCAGTGGTGTTGGCGGCTTCATCAATTACAACGGCAACAGGAACATGAACAGCAAGAAGATGTGCCAGAAGTGTGGACCGCTCATATCACTTCATTATTGACAGCTCTTGAGAATCAGATTTTATCGTTACCACTAGAGATTGAGGGTGATTTATCTCGGATACGAGCAGTATCAGCGTCTGCTGCTGCAGCAGTTGGTGATCTTTGTCGTATTAATGAAGAAAAGAACGAGGTGCGAGAATCAGATCTGATGTTGTCTCGTGGTGGGTCTTCCATTACTATGATGGAGAATGAAGTACTGGTTACGATGGAAGATACAGGACGCGACAGTTGGGATCAGATACCTAGACTTTTGCAAGCTGTTGCGGGGCAAACTTTGGGTACTTTGACTAGTATTCGAGATCGGGGGCGGTCATTGCCGCTATCAAGGATGAGAAGGAGTGAATTTGATGCAGCGGCGAGGAATGAGAAAGCTGTTGAAGACTTTTCTGTTGCCGTTGGGGCTTCTAGTCAGCGGTTGTCTATTAATGTCGAAGAGGAGCTAGTAGAGAGTGAGGATTTGGGTTTGTACAGGAGACAAGAGAGCAATAGTCTACGACGTTCTGTGCCTAGCTTGCTACGATCTATGGCAAGTTTACTTGGTCTTTCGATGGAGGAAACATTTTTGTGTCAAATCTGCTACGATTATGCACCGACGGACACGTCGTATGCACTTTCAATGTGTGGGCATACATTTTGTGAAACGTGCTTAACAAATTATCTGGAGTTTAAGGTTAAAGAGGGACAAGTGTATCCTAAATGTTTTTTTGAAAACTTGGAGGACAAGACGGCGTGTAAAGCTGAGATATTGGTAGATGACATTCGATCATTGATTTCGGAGGAGACTTGGCAGAAGTATAGCAAGTTCAAATTCAACAAAGAGCATGAGCTCGCCCGTCAATGCCCGTACTGCGGCCACTCGCAGTTATGTGCCGGAAGCGATCATCCAGAGTGCAAATGTGAAGCGTGCAATGGTGATTTCTGCTTTGTGCACAGTAGTGCTCATCAAGGTCGCACTTGTGCTGAGTACGACAAGAAAATGATTGCAGTGGAGAAGCTTAACAACGCGCTGATCAGTAAAATTTCGAAACCGTGCCCTGGTTGTCAGAATCATGTGGAGAAGACTGGTGGTTGCAACCAGATGAAATGTGTGGTGTGCACCACTAGCTTTTGCTGGATTTGCTTGAAGGTTATCGATGATAGTGTCTTTCCGGAACACTTTCAGGTATTGCAATTATGGTGAATTTACTTACTACTTACAGTGGATACACGTTTGCGTCTCATGTTAACTGATGTATTCTAAATGTTGCTGGTGTTGCGTTTGCAGTGGTGGAATATCCGCGGCTGTGCAGGCAATCAAATGGCGGACATCGAGAGACAAGGTGCTGCCCAAAAAGGCTTTGGCGTGGTGACACGCGTGATGTTTTTTGTGATATTTGGGCCACCAGCATTTGTATTGGCTGTGACATTTTGCATTCTCGGCTGTTTCTTCTATCCGTGCACAGCGAATTCTCGCCTTACGTTCCGACAAGCATTTACAACTTGTTTTTGTGCATCCGGGTACATTTTGCTTGCACCAGTTGTATTGGCATTAGGACTTGTGGTTCTTGGTGTCTTGATTGGTGGTGCAGTAGCTGGTGCAGCAATATTACTTTGTGTGTCGCCTCTTGTCGGTTTGGTACTACTCTTTCGGCGCAACTCACGGTGTCCGACATTTAATTGGCAGTCAAGCCCCCGCGGCTCTGACCACGTTGAAATAGCCATGACTGACAACGCTGAAGACGCACATGATCGATCATCGAGAGACCAAACATTCTTTCTTGTATCAAGTTGATCTCATTGAACACTAGTGCACGGTTCAAGCTTAGAATCAGTTATTTAATGTCAACTCTTATTTATACAGGCAATTGATTGATTCTCGTACGAATAGGTAAAATGGCTACATAGTTTGATTGGCAATGCCATTCAAAGGTCCGCGACCAGAGGAACGTAATAATGCATTGGTAACGCCCCTCTCAGCTGCAGCGCGTGACTTTTATAATGAAAAGCAGTCGAATGTCTATACGACACAAGCAAATGCCAGTATTCAGAGAGATCTGACGCGTCATACCTTAGAGCTCTTGCAATTGAAGTCAATGAAGTGGATACATTCTACTGCAAAGACAAATGCGTTTATTCTCTTAGACTTGGGTGCAGGCTCTGGATTAAGCACAAAAGCAGCCCAGGATTGGTTGAACGAACAAGAAATGATGACAGCTTTTACATTGGCCTTTGACATTAGTGCATCCATGCTCGCTCTCGCTTCAGAAGAAGAAAAACATTGGGCGTATGAAGCTCAAGCATGTGCTGACTTTTATTGTGGAAATGCAGCACAAAAACTGCCAATTCGCGACGGTGTTCTTGATGCTGCAATTGGAATATCTATGCTGCAATGGCTGCAGCCAAAGGGACTGGAAATTTGCTTTTCATCGCTGGTAAAACAGCTTTCCAGTTGTCACGATACTCGTGCGGTTTTTCAGGTTTATCCGTCAAGCTTAGAGTACGTGAATATAATGGAGAAGACTGCGTTGCGTGTGGGATTTCATCGTGCAGAACTGTTCGTGTCGTTTCCTCATACGACGACGGCAAAAAAGTGGTTTTTGTCTTTGGATAAGATGAAGAGCGTGGCAGGTAAGGGTAAAGAAAATCGAAACATCGAGAAGAAGCAGGATGAGCTGTGTCTGTTTGCTAGACGATATGAGCGACGCTGTGTCCTGCAATGGCTTGGAAAGGAGAGTAAGTATATGAACGAAATTCGAGCGCGAGTCGAGAAAGAGCATGTGAAAACAGCATGGCACATCTGGCGGAAATATCGACGTGCAATGCTGGATGATGAAACTTCAGCTACGCCATTAATAAAGCAGGTTTTGCATACAAAAGCTCAGCAATCGCGTGAGCTATACCCAAGTGACAAAGCCATTGGTCGGGCAATGCAGGTACAATTTGAAGAAAGAGCAGGGAGAATCACACTTGCTTTTCTGCTGCAACATACAGCAGAAGTTGTCGACGTGTTACACATAGCTTATACGAAGTCTACAAAGGCAGAACAAACAAGTTAGCACAGATTCAAACAAGGATAGAGAACTTTGGCTGATATACATTATGATCATTCATTTCATTCGAGAAACTTGATATCATAGACCAACAATCATTAGCAAGTTTCCAAGCACGTCAAGCAAACTGCATAGAACCTTGATATAAAATACATTGTGGAGCAGATAGTTTACGTACTTTACCTAGGTTCGTAATTTATTTTTAACAGAAGTTTTGTATACGATTTCTACGAATCAAAAGAGGGCATTATTTGACTACCAGCAAAACAAATGCTTATCAATGGACCAACAGAGTGGAGCAAGGCGTGGTTTGCGACGGGCATTAAGACCAATCTGTTACATAATGGTGCATCCATTTCGTCTTGATTATGCTGGGAAGATTTAACTGATCAGCTTTGTATTTACAGGATTCAACTCGAAGCTGCAAGCTTCAGCAATGACGCTTGGCCCGAGAGTTGTCATCATGCAATTCAAAGATACTGATACTAGCATGAGTTCTAGGGAATGTGTCTTAGACCAACCAATTGAGACTTTGGTCATTCATGGAGACAATATGAACAATGTGAGGTCTGAAATCTATATGTGGAAGAAATTGTTTTGGTGTCAACTCACTGTCATTGACTCTTATGGCTAGGATGATGTATCGTTACGGTATCGGCTTGTTGCTTGGTCTGAAGGATCAAAAACGAAAAGCCTGCTGGCGATTGCTTCATCAAATCAAGTCGAAATATGGGAGGTTATTGTGACAAGGTAAGGTGTTTGATGTAATCATCAGGTTACTTCTACTTTCTTACGGTAGTCTCTTGTGGTTTGTCACTCGTGCAGTGGTATCTCTGTAATTTTGAAGGGCTGTGTGGACATCTATGATCTGCAAGGAATATCTTGGAGCCCCTGTAATGACGTTTTGCTCGTAAGCAAAGGCAGAAACTGGGTTGTGGCATTACTTCTTCTAGTGGGTGAACTTACGAATTTACGTAAATTTCTTTGTCATATGTTATAGGCCTTCTCCAAGACCGACATTATGTTGATTGATGCTTCACAAGTAGTATTATCGTGGCGTGAAGTTTACACAGATAGTGATAGCACGCGACGAGCATGGAGTGCGAATTCGTGGAGTCCTTGTGGATTACAAGTGTCAATGCACGTGAGTTCTTTGAGATTTGACTGACGTGAGGTTGTTCTCTTCTAATCAGTATATGCGTCGTGTTACAGAGCGCGACATGATGTCCTTCATTGTTTTTATTGGACAACTGTCGAATCCTTACTCTCGGAATCACCGCAACATGACCGAATAGATGCAAATTCTCACTTAAAAGGCATCCAGGATAGTGTCGGTCCAATTTCTGCTGTTGCCCGTGTGTCTCCAACTGTTTGCATTCTTACGACGGACACAAGATTGGTTCTGGGAGACATCACGCGTGCGGGCTTCGCGATTGCGTCTGAAAGTATAAAACCCGATTCAAGTGGGACAGGGACTGTATCGAGCTTGTTTGTACGACCGGCAAGATCATATTGTCAAGATGTCCAAGAGTACGGGTTGACTTCGTCTAGCGATATCATTGATTTGACTTCTATGCGCGTTTCGACCAGTTCTGTACAAAATCCGCTTCTTATTCTAAACCGCGTTGAGGTACATAGTCAGAAGACGTATGAAGTGCTGGAATTTGTTTGTCTAATATTATCTTCTTGCTGCTTCCTTTTTTGCAGGATACTACACCTCGCAAAAACGTGCCTCATGTAGAGCCCCGCTCGCACTTGCTGATTGTTGAATACAAAGATAGGAGGTGGAACATCAGTTCGATCCTCAATCTCCCGTATTTAACCACGCCTGACGTCCTCTTTGTCCAGGTTTGTCATATTCGCTGCGATTGAATTGCAACTTCGCATAGATGCTTACATCGTAAATGACGGAGGCAGGCGATGCGAGTCATTATTGGTAGCACCTTGTCCGCGCGTCTGCTTATTGTGCATATGGGTATTTCCGGTCGCTCGGAGTGGACAGCTTCGCTATCTGGTGAACTGGTGCGATATCACTATCGTCGTGTCGATAGTTGTGCAGCATTAAATCTCTATGTGTAATGATGTTGTTTGCATGCCGTCTAGGAGCTGCCACCCATGCACGTATGCAGAGGCCTTTACATTGCCAAGAAGTCCTCGTTTGTGAGCGTCGCCTCCACTGAGAAGCGCAAGCGCGGACCATTTTTCCATGCTGTTACAAACCTGGAACCATTACCAGTCTATCTGTCCAAGCTCAAGGTGCCATCGCATGCACGATTTGAACCTATTGTCAGAGATACTAGCGACATGCAGCAATCAACTGTACTTGCTGACAATAAGGCTACAAGCAGCCTCAATCAAAACAACTGCAATAGTGACGAGAACAAGGACCTGCTGAATCTAATTCTGGTGAAAGTAATGGCCATGCAGACTCAATTGAACACTCGCTTTGATACTGTGGATACAAAATTACTGCAGTTGACGGCTCGTGTTGAGCAATTGGAACGGAATGACCGAACACCTGATACATAATGGCATTGTTGAAGACAATAGATTCAGCTTACGTTAACTCAGCCATTCATTGGTAGCATAAAGAATGAAGGTCAAAGCAAAAAATCCTGTGATTCTCGATAATTCTTTGTGTGCACCTGGTGTGGTACAAAGAGCTCCGGCCCTCACCGTCAGAACTAAAACAGACACCAAGTGACCAAGAGACTAAGAAATCAGATACAAGAGACGTATTAACAGTATGGGCCGTTCTCGTTCTTCTCGTCCTGCCGCCCGCCCGGCCCCTCGTCGTGCCCCTGCACCTGCTCAGTCGCGTCGCGCTGCGCCTGCCCCTGCGCACGCTCAGGCTGCTCCCGCTCCAGCTCACCAGAGCAGCAGTGGTGGCGGGTTGATGAGCGGCCTCATGAGCACGGTGGCTCAAGGTATGGCCTTTGGTACTGGCAGCGCTGTCGCTCATCGTGCCGTGGGTGCCGTAGCTGGATCGTTTTCGGGAATCTCTGAGGCTCCGCAACAGCAGCAGAGCGCCTTGGCCTCACACGAAAACCAGGCCGCACAGCCGCCACAGGAGAATCAGTGCGGCGCTGACCAAAAGGCCTTCCTGGAGTGCCTGAATTCTAACAGCAACGACATAAGCTCGTGCCAGTTTTACCTTGACCAGTTCAAGCAGTGCCAGTTGAATCAGTCGAGCACTTTCATGTAGATGTGGGGCCTGGAATGAGCATTTGTCGGACAAAAGTGCAAGCTCAAGTCGTCATCGTTTTTTGTAACAGGGACGATGGCTCGGTGTCAGCCTCGGGTCTTTTTTTCTGTTCATCGCTAATGAGCTCGTGCTTGTATGGTAGATACAGTAGAAAGACGAGAGGAAAGACGAGAGATAGAGTAAGCACTAGACAAATGATTGACTTTTCATGCGCTTGAAGCACTATCGTTTATCTACACTTTGCATTCTCTTTAGCACACAAGTACACGATACTAAATGTGCAACTCAAAAGTGTTTTGCAATTGCCTCACTCCACAAACCACATAACGTTCGGTGCAAAGCTGTAATGGGCCGCTTTCCACAAGCAAAACGCAGACGCAATGCTATACTCGCAAAATGTGGCCACGAATCCTTTCAAGTCTTGCTGCTTCTTTTCTTGATACAAGAAAATGGCAACGACATCCTGCTAAATACTTGGCACATTTACAATGACATCATGAAACGTAGAAATCGCACAAAATGGTCTACTGTCGATTGAAGCGGTAGTATAGCATCGTATCAATACTTTATATACGACTGTCAATCTAGTAATCCTACTTATCAACAATTAAGACACAACGCGACACGTTCTTCCTGTTTGTCGATTACGAAATATCCTTACGATATACCCAATTTATGGGCTATTGTATCAAAAAATGACTACCACATATCCAAAAAACCTTAGACAAAAAATGAACCTCGATTGAACAGTCTCATTGTAAGAGGTATACGTCCACTCAAATCTTACGAACCGGAAGGGACGCTGTGCTCCACCAATTTGTGGGCTCTTTTCTCCTTTTCTCTTTCTCTACTCCCCCCCTTTTATCGGCTGACGTCCTTTAGAACGTGGTTGGCACCCACCATTTCCTCTTTTGGATCCAGCCCGAACGAGAGAACGAAAGTATACGCTTAGCCTTTTATTTTTTATACTCAAGTAGCAATTATGGTACGTCTGAAATTAAATACAAAACAAATTGATATAATAAACACATACTTATGCATATGCCTCTTTTCTTTGAAATAATGTTACTTCATCCTCTAGGTGAACTTCACAGTTGACCAGATGCGTGAGATCATGGACTATACGAAGAATATTCGTAATATGTCCGTCATTGCTCACGTTGATCACGGTAAATCCACATTGACGGACTCATTGGTGTCGAAAGCCGGTATCATCTCAGCAAAACATGCTGGTGAAGCCCGTTTTACCGACACACGTGCTGATGAGCAAGAACGTTGTATTACTATCAAGTCTACTGGTATTTCAATGTTTTTTGAATACGACATGGACGTTGGAGAGGCAGCTACTGCTGCTGCTATTGCCAAAGAGTCCAATGATGCGGCTGCCGCTGCTGCTGGAGGCGAGACAGAAGAAGTGCAGATTTCTAAGAATTCATACTTGATCAATCTGATTGATTCACCTGGTCACGTTGACTTTTCGTCGGAAGTAACGGCTGCTCTACGTGTAACGGACGGTGCTTTGGTTGTCGTTGATTGTATTGAAGGTGTTTGCGTGCAGACGGAGACAGTGTTGCGTCAATCAATTAGTGAACGCGTGAAGCCTGTACTCATGGTGAACAAAGTGGATCGTGCTTTACTTGAGCTACATCTTGAGCCTGAGGACTGCTACCAATCATTTACTCGTGCTATTGAGACGGTAAACGTAGTTATTGCCACTTATTTTGATGAAAAGCTGGGAGATGTTCAGGTGTATCCCGAGAAAGGCACGGTCGCCTTTGGTTCAGGTCTCCATCAGTGGGGTTTTACCCTGAAAAAGTTTGCTCGTCTATATTCAAAGAAGTTTGGTATTGCTGAAGACAAGATGATGCAGAAGCTGTGGGGTGACTGGTACTTTGATGCCACCAACA
Organism: Peronospora belbahrii; assembly: GCA_920618645.1. Classification (NCBI taxonomy): domain Eukaryota; phylum Oomycota; class Peronosporomycetes; order Peronosporales; family Peronosporaceae; genus Peronospora; species Peronospora belbahrii. Next base: position 72,660 of record CAKKTJ010000192.1, on the reverse strand, counting down.
AGAAGTGGACGAGCAAAAACAACGCGGAGGGCTCTCTCAAGCGTGCTTTCTGTCAGTTTATCATGGATCCCATCATCAAGATGTTCGAGGCCATCATGAATGACAAGAAGGCCAAGTACGAGAAGATGATGAAGGCCGTGGGCGTTGAGCTCAAGTCGGACGAGAAGGAGCTTACAGGCAAACCCTTGCTGAAGCGTGTCATGCAGCGCTGGCTACCAGCTGCCGATGCTGTTCTTGAGATGATTGTGGTACATTTGCCGTCCCCTGTGACGGCCCAGAGGTACCGTGTTGACACTCTGTACGAAGGTCCGCAGGACGATGAGTGCGCTGAGGCTATTCGCAAGTGTGACGTCAATGGTCCTCTCGTCATGTACGTGTCCAAGATGGTGCCGACCTCGGACAAGGGTCGTTTCTATGCTTTTGGTCGTGTATTCGCGGGCAAGATCGCTACCGGTCAGAAAGTCCGCATGCTTGGTCCTAACTACGTGCCTGGCAAGAAGACTGACCTGTGGGTGAAGAACATCCAGCGTACGGTCATTATGATGGGTCGTTATGTTGAGCAGACGCCTGACATTCCAGCTGGTAACACGTGCGCCTTGGTTGGTGTTGACCAGTACTTGCTGAAGTCTGGTACGATTACCACATCTGAGACGGGTCACACGATCCGTACTATGAAGTTCTCCGTGTCACCTGTTGTGCGTGTGGCTGTTGAGCCCAAGACCGCTGCGGACCTGCCTAAGCTTGTGGAGGGTATGAAGCGTTTGTCGAAGTCTGACCCTATGGTTCTGTGTTACACGGAGGAGTCGGGTGAGCACATTATTGCTGGTGCCGGTGAGCTTCACCTCGAGATCTGTTTGAAGGATCTGCAGGAGGAGTTTATGGGCACGGAGGTAAAGATTTCGGAGCCTGTTGTGTCCTACCGTGAGACGATTACGGGCACTTCGTCGAAGACGTGTCTGTCCAAGTCGCCGAACAAGCACAACCGTCTGTTCTGCGAGGCTGGTCCTCTGAGCGATGAACTGACGCAAGAAATTGAGGAAGGAAAGGATGAAGTGAGCCCTCGCTTCGACCAAAAGCTGCGGGCTCGCTATCTGGCCGATAACCACGGCTGGGACGTGACGGACGCCCGTAAGATTTGGGGCTACGGTCCCGATGGCACAGGTGCAAACTTGTTTGTGGACGCCACCAAGGGTGTATCATATCTGAATGAAATTAAGGAGTCGGTGCTTGGCGGCTTTAACTGGGCCACCAAGGATGGTGTTCTATGCGAGGAAGTCGTGCGTGGTATGCGTGTGAACCTGCTGGATGTGGTGCTGCACGCTGATGCTATTCACCGTGGCATGGGCCAGATCTTACCTACCACTCGCCGTGTGGTGTACGCTTGTCAGCTGGTATCAGAGCCTGCTCTGATGGAGCCTGTCTTCCTTGCCGACATTCAGGTGCCTCAGGATGCTGTTGGCGGTGTCTATGGAGTGCTGACTCGTCGTCGTGGCCACGTGTTTGCTGAGGAGCAGCGCCCCGGTACTCCAATGATGCAGCTGAAGGCTTACTTGCCTGTTAACGAGTCATTTGGTTTCACGGCTGACCTGCGTCAAGCTACAGGTGGCAAGGCTTTCCCGCAATGTGTGTTTGACCACTACCAGGTTGTGAGCGGTGACCCGACTGACACGAACAACATGTCCGGCAAGCTGGTAAACGCTGTACGTATCCGCAAGGGTCTGTCCGCTGAGGTGCCACCTCTCGCCCGTTTCGACGACCGCTTGTAAGACGTCTATCTTGAGCAAAATCTTTTGGAGTGTGGTGCAGCTCGGTGTTCAAGATCGCGTGTAAGACTCACAAGTGTAGGTTTGTTCCGCAGCCCCTTTCTGACTCGATTCTAACCTCATCGTAAAATGGAGATGCCTCTACTTTATATCCACGTTGTTGCTCTTTCTTGAAGCACAAATACACTTTGTTACATTGTTTGCTTTGAAAGTTCCTTCATCATCATTCTCGATTACGATGCAATCTGATAACAAGAGTCATTGCATTACCGTTAACATCATTCGAGTCGTTCTAGATACAAAAAGACACAGTGGAAAGATCGTAGTTGAAGTTAGTGCACATTAGTTGGCCGAATCCTGCTCATTCTGCAATTTACACGCTTGTTGTATTAAATCGCCACCTTCATCAGCTTCTTCGTAACCTCCGCCATGTACCACCAGATGCTACGTCAATCTCTTCACGTCCAGGCAAGCGCCTTTGCTACGAAAGTAGTTGCACTCGCTCCCAAGCCGGTCATGCTTTCACGCTACTTCTCAGCCAAAAACGTTCCCGTGAAGCAGACCAATCTACTGATTAATGGCCAATTTGTGCCGTCAATCTCGGGCAAGACCTTCAAGACATTTAACCCTGCTACAGAAGAAAAGATTGCCGACGTCGCTGAGGCTGACAAAGCCGATATTGACGCTGCGGTGGCTGCTGCTCGCGCAGCATTCAACGGCCCGTGGCGCACCATGTCCGCTGCGGATCGTGGTCGTCTTATTTACAAGCTTGCCGACCTCATCGAAGAAAATATTGACGAGCTTGCTGCCCTCGAGGCGCTCGATAATGGCAAACCATGTGCTGAGGCTAAGACTGCTGATCTTGGTCTTGTGCTCAAGACTTACCGTTACTACGCTGGATGGGCCGACAAGATTCATGGCACCGTTATCCCAATTACGGGACCTTATTTTTGCTACAATAAGCCCGAACCTGTCGGTGTGTGCGCACAAATCATCCCGTGGAATTTTCCACTGTTGATGATGTCGTGGAAGCTTGGCCCAGCTCTTGCGGCTGGTAACACCATTGTGCTAAAACCTGCTGAGCAGACACCGCTATCTGCTCTCCGCGTCGGAGCACTCATTGTAGAGGCTGGGTTCCCTAAGGGTGTGATCAACATTATTTCGGGTGCGGGTGCTACTGCTGGCTGCCACCTCGCGCAGCATCCCGATGTCGACAAGGTCGCTTTCACAGGTTCCACTGAGGTTGGCTATCAGATCATGCGCACATCGCACGTGAGCAATATTAAGCGTGTCACGCTTGAGCTTGGTGGCAAGTCGGCCAATATCATCCTGGACGATGCCGACATCGACTTGGCCATCCAGCAATCACAGCTCGGTCTATTCCTGAATCAGGGCCAGTGCTGCATTGCCGGCACGCGTGTGTACGTGCAAGAAGGCATTTACGATGAGTTTGTAAGACGATCTGTGGAGGCTGCTAAGTCTCGTGTCGTAGGCGACCCATTCTCCTCCGCCACGGAGCAGGGAGCTCAAATTGATAAGAGTCAGTTTGAGAAGATACTCAGTTACATCGACAAGGGTGTGAAGGAGGGCGCTCGCTTGCTAACTGGTGGCAAGCGCCATGGTGATAAGGGCTGGTTCATCCAGCCTACGGTATTTGTGGATGTAACGGATGACATGGCTATTGCTCGTGAGGAGATCTTTGGTCCTGTTATGCCTATTCTCAAATTTAAGACCATCGACGAAGTTATTAAGCGTGCCAACGACTCCGCCTATGGACTTGGTGCTGGTATTGTGACTAAGAATGTTGACCATGCAATTAAAATCTCTAATGGCATTCGCACGGGTACAGTGTATGTCAACTGCTACGATGTTTTCGATGCAAATGCCCCGTTTGGCGGCTTCAAGGACTCGGGCATTGGGCGAGAGAACGGAGAACTGGGGCTGCACAATTACTTGGAACACAAGACTGTGATAATCAAGCGACCGGAAGACTCGATGCCTTGATGTTGATTGTTGTCGTGTCATACGTGACGTGAAGTAACATTCGAATAAATGACCAAAAGTTGAAGCAAACGTGTTTTTCAAAATTTAGCTGGTGCGGTGTGCACCACATAAAGGGGCCTGTGAAATGTTACTTTTTTGCTTCTTTTACTGTTTTTAGCCAGTAAAATACACCCGCAAGCTTTATGACGTAAACTAACTTACAAGCTTATAAAGAGTCGTCTTAGCAGCGTTCATTCATGTACAATCGAATGGTAAACAATCGAGCAACTACGCGAGAAGCCCTTTTCTCAGGTACCTTTTCTCGAACACAGGTACATACGTATCTAGCTGCTTTTAGAATAAGATGTTTTGTATGAGAGGTATTTACTTGTATTGTTTGTTCCGCTATTGTAATGGAATGTTGCAGAATGGAAGGAGTGTTGACAATGGCGAGCAGGCGAAACGGCTACTAGAGGAGCAAAATGACGAGCAAATTAGTCATTTATCGTTGCAGATCACACAGCTAAAGCAGGTGTGGAGCTGGATATTGTCGCAAGCTTTTGCTACGTATTGACTATCCTGACATTTGTTGTAACTTACTTACACATTACTACAGTTGTCAGGTAATATTCATTCAGAAGTCGTGGATCAGAACCGTTTTCTTGATGGCATGGTGCGAATATTGTCTTGTGGTTGACCTTTTGATACTAGTTACAGTGGTGGTTAGTGACAAGCTTGCATGCTACTACAGGGCAAGGAGTTTGATAATACAGAGGGACTGCTAGGGGGCACTATGAAGCGACTTGGTGTCATGATGGAACAGGGTGGAAGCAAACACATGCTGTATCTGATCCTGTTTGTGATCATGGTGTTTTTGCTGCTGTATTTTGTCATCCGGTCCTCTTAGTTTGCACAAGCTACGAGTAGATAAATACACAACCAGACATGCTGCATTCTAAAGCGTTATTACAGTGGCGAAATAAAATAACAACCAGGTAGTCAAAAACATGCTTCATGCAAAACATGAATATCATCAAATCAAATTTCCAAACAATTAAGCAAGTTCTAAAATTTGAGATAGTTTCAAAATAAAAATGTAGAGAAAAGTTCTTGTCAAACGTATCCATCTGAAGTACTAGTCAAATTATATCCATCAGAAGGTTTAGACATGAAATGACAAGATGAAAAAAACAGCAAAGTATCGTTAGAGTTAAATAGTTCTACGTACGAAGAAACAAGAGGGTTGAAGACAAACAAAATCATGTATTTGATGGATGTGCCTGATACTACGAAGGAAACAGAAGGTGGAACGGGTAATGGTCTTGAATATGCAGTTGCTGCCATGCAGGGATGGCGTCAGACGATGGAGGACGCACACGTGGCAGACGTTAAACCGGCTGGCTTACCCGAGGGCTTTTCACTCTTTGCTATATTTGATGGCCATTGCGGTCATCTTACTGCTCAATTGGCCTCTCAAAGAATCACGGAAGAAGTGGCGAATGCATTGAAGAGTATATCTTCTGACGGGAAGTTGGAAGTCGAAAGCTCAAGACAAAGTAACGACGCTTTGAGTGACGCCATGCGTAAGGCCTTTGTGAGTTTGGACAAAAGTATCCGTGATACGTATGGCAAGGAGACCTTCTACGGTGTACGGAGCGGCTCTACGGCGGTTGTTGCACTGATTACGCCCAAGGGTATTGTCGTGGCAAACGCGGGTGACTCGCGCTGTTTTTTATTTAGAGATGGCGAAACAGTCAAGATGTCCCGTGACCACAAACCTTGGAAGGTGAGAGACATGTTAGCAAGAAGGAGAAACAAAACACATACATGCACTGATGGTGTTCATTGCTAACGTGAGTAAGATGGTTACGATTACTGTTTGTAGCCAAAAGAGTATGAGCGTATTATAAATGCAGGCGGAACGGTGTGGGACAATCGCGTGGATGGAGATTTGTCGGTCTCGCGTGGTCTTGGCGACTTTCGCTACAAGACCCGCACCGACTTGCCGGCCGCAGAGCAGCAGGTGTCTTGTTCTCCGGATGTGATTGCGACTATGATCGACAACACGGAGGAGTTTTTGGTGCTTGCGTGTGACGGTGTCTGTGATGTCATGAGCAACTATGAGGTCTGTGATTTTATTCGTAAGCGCATGGCAGAAGGCAAGGCTGACTTGAAACAGATTGCGGAAGAGGTTCTGGACCAATGTGTAAATAGGTAGTTTTTTTATGCTCTGTAGTGATAACCTTATTCTTCGCTGATATTAGTTTGTGTTGGTGCATTGCAGCCACGATAACGCAAGCATTGTGATCGTTAAGTTTCCTGGTGCAAAGATCGGTGAAGGTGGCGGTGTTCAAGAAGACGTGCAAACCGTGCAAAACGTGGCTACTTAAGCTTACATAATTATGTAACAGGAGAAGCGATCCGAAGGCATGTGAGTATAGGCACATGAGTAAAGGCACATGAGTAAAGGCACATGTGGGTTTGTGTTTACGAAATCCAATAAGCACGTAATTCGTCTATACTGCTGCTCGCTTCTGATGTTTTACCCCCCCCATCATTGATCAATAAGCCACCATGTGATGATTAATGAACGCATGAAAGCTGCGATTTCTTGACAATACAATGTTATGGCGTCTTTTTTTACCCATGGCTAATAACAACGCATGGGACGTCTCAACAGCTTTTACGTAGTGGATGTGAAGAAGCGTATCAGGGCAATTTGGCTTGCTTATTTTCCTATGATTTCTGCTGCTGCATAAGCACCACTCTTGCAACCCTCGACAGCTACATTCAGCCTGTTCGATGCAGAGCTCCCAGCGTGAAACAACCAATACTCTTTGAGTGCAATAGCTAACGAGGAGCTTCTTTACTCTGGGTCGCTATCTCACTCTTTCGATGCGCTGTGTTGTTGGTTGGCCGCTTGTACTTAGATTGGTCTAAGTCTCGAAATATGCGATAGTGCGCAGGAGCCCTTCTTCAATGCACACAAGAGGGATCCACCCAAAATGTGATCTGCAATCACAAACCATAACAAGGTGCACATTTAAAATCTTTGGCACCTTTGTTGTAATATGCAACTAACAGTAAAACTTGTCTTAACTGATACTGGTAGTTAGTGGGATACGGGACAAGGCAGTAGCAAACAGAGCGCGTGTAGGAGTGGATCACTCAAGTCTAGCAAACAGAGCAAGTCGTCCTAGCGAAAAGAGCGTAGCTAAGTAAATATATTAATTGTATGTTAGAAGTACACACCGGGTATTTTCTTGTAGAGGCAAGACCACGGTACTAGCTAAACAAAGCTAAACGCATAGGATATTGCAACAGGGTTATGAGCCCAAGTCTACACAGGGCAGCAGCGTAAGAGATACACATTGACTCATTTCGCGATTAGTTTGACGACAATATCAAATAAAGCGGATATCAACAAGGACGGACGGCCTGTTGGATGGTGTGGCCAATCCTGGGTCTATTACAAGGGCATGATGCGAGAAAAGAAAATGTTGGATTACGGGATGACAAAGTTATTACATCAGAGAAATTGAAAGATCAAATCCTCCGGTTGGACAGCTTCAACAAATGTGATCGAGAGACTAGCAGGCACGGCGCAAGAGGGTTCATGCAAGGACTTGAAGACAGCGGCGTTAAGAGGTCTGGTTATGGCAACGACCAAACGCAAGCAAGCCCGTTAAGAAACCATTAATTGAAAAACATGTCAACGAACTACACCCAATATAACGACAGAGAAGAAGCAAGGAACCTGCTTTAGGTGTCATTAGCCGAAACATAGAATGGCAAACTGTCCCGTTAAGGAACGATGACAGACATGCCAAATTTACGAAGAACTCGCAGTCAGAACGTAGTCAGCTAAAGACGACTCATATGAAGCACAGCAAGCTGAATGACGGCTTAAAATTAAGTAAAAGGAAGAAGATAAAACCTATTAAAATTGTGGCACCCACTGGTAAGAAACAAAGAGCTGTCATGGGTCAAGTGACCACCCAGTCTGGCAGTGGCGCCTTGATAATGCTGCACATGTACACGTGGCATCTTATCTACGATATTTGATTGATTACGAACGTTTTGAACAAGGGACACAAACTGATAGCGTGCATGGTTTCCAAAAGACAATTTACACGACGCCAATTGGTCATGGAACAATTCAGATACTGGTGGAATGTAATGCACAGAAGAATATGGTAATGCTATATGACGTATGTTATGTTCCGGACAGCATAAATCTCTTATCGAAATCTTAAGCTGAGGATCAAGGGATCGCTGTGTGGCGAAGCGTTTCAAGAATTGGTAGGTCAGAAGACCGGTGGGTCAAAGAGAAGGGGACCCGCCAAGGAGGAGCGACCATTGGGTAGAGACAGAGAGACGGGGCGCTAAAAAGGGACGGGTAACGGCCGTTGGATGAGGAGATTGTACGGTTTAAGCGTGCTCCATTCAGAGGAGCTAACCGCGGTTAGGCCGCGGTTCCTCGAGGTGAAATCCGTTCTTTTCGAGATTGACGTTGGTAGACCTTGTCTTCCGTGGTAGACCCCATTCAATAAGCGCCTGTTCATCCGGTCTTTTCGAGGTAACCCTGGTCTCTCGGTCGGTGGGCCCTCGGCCAGTGGTCCCTCGGTCGGTGGACCCTCGGTCGGTGGTCCCTCGGTCGGTCCCCTCGGTCCCTCGGCCACTCGTTTACCCGACCCCTTGGTCCCTCGATTCCTCGGCCTCTCGGTCACCCGGCCCCTCGGTCACCCGGCTTCTCGGTCACCTGGCCCCTCGGTCAACCTGGCCTCTCGGCCCCTGGGCCTCCCGGCCCCTCTGCTCCTCGGCAAGCAGAATCAGGTCTTGGGGGTAAGGATAGAGTAAAGAAGTTAAAAGATAGGACTATATTATATACTACTCAATTTGCGATCTACATAGCACACCTCCGTCGTGCTTCCAAGGTACTTACTAAGTCTACCCACCTAGTTTCGGGAAGGGATACATTTTGGCCCCCGTCGAAGACAGTTGTGTGGTAAGACCCAAGTGCGAATAAAGCCCCAGGATAATTTGGCCTGTGGGTTCGTCTGAGTAGCACCCCCCAAACTAACCCGCTATCGGAAGGGGTCTCCCCACCCTAGTGGTCCGGGAGCAAGTAAAGGCCAGGCGGTTAACACCCCTGAGATATCAAGGAAAATGCCATGGTTGAGAATCTCCCCTAAAGAATTTGGTTATAAGTCCACCCTCGACCTAGTCGACCGAGTGGCCACCTACCCGCCTACTGAGTGAATTATATCCACTCGAGGCACCCCAAGGTCGACCTCTCTCAAGGCCGACGTCACATCTCAACCAAGTCCTCCGAAGAGTCCAACCCGACAGCCGACGTACACCAGGTGAGAGATAGTCTATACGCGGCATCGGGGTACCCCCTCCGACAGTTGGCAGTCCGGCACAGTGAGTGGTTTGGGGTCTCATTACGCAGTTTGAGAACCCACTCCACCACAATGGTGCGCGTGCCCGGATCTTCGGAAGACGCGGGATATCACCGCGAGTCCCAAGAAGATGAAGATGTTCAAGCAAAGATTGAGAGAAAGACCGAATAGTCACTGGAAGACCGATCTCCAGTGACTACACAAGAAAACAACAAAGGATCGAAGGACCGACCAGACCTTGGGAGTGGCCCGGTCAATATGGTCAAGGGTTGAACTTATTGAAGATAAACCGAACTACTCTCCCTATGTCCTCGACGAGGACGCCTTGGGTCATGATACTTATCATGCCCCGGAGGACAATCAGTCGAAGGGTAAAAACCGATAGACTATTGTCCCCAAAAGAAAAGAACATACAACAAATACGATCGCCATGTCCAAGCCGACCAAGCTTCGGATGAAGACATCAGGTGACACCAAGTCGGTAGACCACTAGACCTCAGGACCGTTGTCCTGGGCGGATGCGGACGTGACCATGGCCTACCGTCGACTCAAGCTTGACGCGTTCCTGGAGAGCAAACCCGTCACCAGAGCCCTCGAGATCCGACTGCTGGGTCAGCTCAGTGAACCTGTGTCGACCCTTCCCAAGCTAAGGACGTTGACAAACGCAATCACCGCGCTCGTGCCCCTCCTTCGCGAGGTGGGCATGGTTGAAGGAAGGTTAGAGCCTGAAGACTTGTTTTCCCTGGGGCTCAACAATATTAAGACCACGTTAGGAATCCTACACAAACGTCTGGGTATCCTGGTGGAAACTACCCCAGTACTACTCGACTCACCTCATGCTACCGCTGCAAAAGCACCGTCTGATGACAGCCAGATGACCCTGCAAGTCATCGAGGTCCACCCTTGAGAGCAATAATCAATCAATAATCCATGGTCTATGCAAGGTCTATCACAGACCACCTTGCCTCAGGGTTCTCAGGTCTCTGAAAGGCAAACATCGCGAGGGTCGCCCGTCGCTAGTCACGTGGGCCGAATGCCGCTAGGACCGACCGGCATGCCGCTGCTGCAGGCCCGAGCGGAGAGCACGGGCGACAAGCAGCGAGCTCACGAAACGGCCACGTTTGTACAGCCAAGGAAAATTCGGGTTTCTGATAGGTCAAATTTTCAACCAATCAGAAATGAGCCAAGACCAGTATCGAGTTATACCTCGTCACGTGACGAAGTTGACTGGGGAGGAGTGCCTACCGACCCGGTAGGTAATTCACAGGCATGGCAATGGCGAAATTCTTACAAGAACGCCAAGTACCGCAAGCACACATCGATGGAAGCGCGGCCAGAAGTCGACAGAGGGCGCAGAGGTCAACGGACCAGCTGGGTCCAAGTGAAGGTATGCAAGCTGCAAGTAACCAAAGGATGACCGACGTGGAGATGGAGCCGGTAGGTTCGTGCGTATACGACCCAGACGACATGGACCTCGATGAACCTCTGGTAAGAATGTCCAATGCTACCCTGGAACAGATGCCTAACATGGTCCCTCGTATCAAGCTCTCAGCGACCTCGGATCTCAAGGAGTTTCACGGAAAAGACCAATATGAGGACGTATCACGCAGTTGAGTGACCACTGTGAAGAGGGACCAAGCGCCAGATTGAGGAAAAGTGTCTTGTTATTGGAGGATTATTGACTGGACCTGCCCAGAACTGGTATCGTCAACTAAGTTGATCTGTTCGTGGAAATTGGAAAGACTTGTTACAGGAATTCCAGATGCAGTTCTGTAGTTTGGGGGTGCCAGTGGACCGCCAATATTACCATGCGAAGAAAAATTCGGATGCATCCCCGCTGCGATGGGCCGAGAGTTCGTCGACCTAAGGGCTAAGGTTTATCGACTAAGGACCGAGGTCCATTGATGAAGGACCAAGGTCGACCTTCAGGGACCGAGGCCGAGAGTCCATCGACCTGAGGACCGAGGTCCATTGATGAAGGGCCAAGGTCAAACTTTAGGGACCGAAGGGCCGAGAGTCTACCGACCGAAGGGCCAAGGTCTATCTTTTTGCAAGACCGAGGTCTACAATAGACCAAGGTCGACCTTGAAGGACAGGGGGTCCACCTTGAGAAACCGCGGTCCATCGGGCTAATCGAGGTTAACTACTTCGAATGGCGGCTAAAAACAAAAAAACTAGCACGCTTTGACCGTGCATTCTTTTCATCCAACGATCATTCCCCGTCCTCTTTAGCGCCCCGTCTCTCTGTCTCTTACCCAACGGTTGCTCTTCCTTGGCATGCCACTTTCTCTTTGACCCACTGGTCCTGTGGCCTCCCAGTTCTTGATACGTTTCACCACAGCCGCCCTCTGCACTTGGTCAACGGTACAGCCGCTTGACCACGCGCATGTCTTCAACTTCTTCATCCCTTAAGTACTCCTATCTTGTTTGGCGTTTGATATCCGTTATCTGACTTGATGTGACTTTAGCTGTTCCTTCCTCTGGGGTAGACCCAACACCTGAGGAGCCGGTCCTGGTCACCCCTGCAACCGCTGCTGATCTACAGGCCCAGTTTTACTCCCGAATGCTGATCGGCACTCATCTCCGACCAAGGGAGTCCACGACGGTTTCTTCTGAAACCGTAGGCGATGACAGTCCACCAGTCGTGGATGACCCTTGGTCTACCTCCAGCTCCCCTGTTGTGGTGGAACCCGTGAGGACGGTCACTTTTGTCCCGCCCATTGTCCGTCGAGTGATCCTCCGGATGTGATGGGTGGACCCATAGACGTACCTCAGATGCTGCGCGGCCTACAGGACCGCTTAAGCGCGTATGGCCGCAGACTTGAGGTGTGCGAGGGTCGACCTACTCCCTTCCTCTCCCCCGACGCCTACTGGACCACCAGATGTGAGCGCCTCGAGAGAGCTGCTAGACACCAACAACCTCGTGGTCCAGTTGCGAGAGGGGCTCCAACATGAGCAAGCGCTGGTGGAACACTTGCGGTGGCGAATGGACTACCGCCAGAGCCGATAGGCTTTCATGGTTGCGGAGTTGGAGCACGAGGATTATGCCACAAATCCACTCAAGGATCTTGTGGTTCCTCCCGTGAGTACCTCCACAGTGTCTCCTACACCGGTGTCAGGCAAGCGACCTCGGCGCCCATCGGCTAAGACGCCTGCTACGGTTTCTAAGGCTACCAAGTCGAGTGCGACCAGCACTCCTGCTTCGTCAACTCTCAAGTCGAAGACCTCCCGTGGTCTACCTTCGACTCCTTCGCCTGACCCGGACGATGACATGGCAAGCGACGACAGCGAGATGGTCCGGGCAACCTTGGTTGGTCGCGGTCTTCTCGGCGTCGCTCCACGTCAACCGATCCGCCGCTCTCAGCTGTCTTGGCCGACTATGTTCCCCGACCGGTCACTCTTCCGAGTCCAGAGTAATTTCGAGCCATGTTCAGATCTTCGGACTCAGGGACCGAGTCAGTTCCGGGAAAGAAGGCTCCCTCCCCAGTCGCCCAGGCGGACTCCGCCCCAGGGGAGTCACCTACACTTCCGAAAGGTGTGGTTATATGCTGGTGAAATCATTCACTGCAGCGGAGGTGGCGCCATGGTCGGTCGACCTGGTCAACTCTTTAAGTGTCGTGACTATGACCTTTAGCGACTTCGTCGACCGCCTGGAACTGCCTTGGGGATGGTTCGGTCCACCAGACGGGAAGGTCGATCGACTTTCCAAGTGGAAGCCGTCGTTGGTCAGCTCTTAAATGCTCAAGAGCCTCTTGGTCACCCGACCATGGCTGTCAGCTCGAGTCTCGACCCCACCCGTATCTTTCCAGCCAGTGGGATGGTTCGCGGAGTTGCAGGCGGCCAACCTGCGCTTTGACGAAGACCACAGCCAAGCAATTTGGGAGGCTACCCACTGTTTATGGATCTCTGGAGATCAAGCGCGTTCCAGCACCTTCCTCTCGTCGAACTACAATGCACGGAAGAAACGTCGTGGTCGTGCGATTCAGGCGTGGCGAAGGGTCGTCGACATAATTTTCAAAGGGATGAGCGACGGTCAATTCGATATCGACATTCTGTTTGACCCCTTCTTCCGGCACCTTGCTTGACCTCTCTGCGTGGTATAATGGTTTCCCGGTTGTGAGGAAGGGTCAGATGCCACCGACTTGCTGGAAGCTCTAAAGATCTCCGACTCCAACTACCCTTATATCACCAAGTATCGTCTTTCGTCGGAGCCGCATCCTGGGTACTTGGTACCACGTCTCCGGAACAAGTTCGTCCCCGCTCCGTAGGCATTTCAACTTGAATATACTTGCGTTCGTCTTCCTCTCAGTTTTCGTCTTGTATCTCTGCTTACCTTCAAACCTTATATCACTTCGCTTTCTTCACTACACTAGAGACCAGGGTCAACCTCAAAGACCAAGGTCGATCACTAATGGACCAAAGTCGACTTCAAAAGACCAAGGTCTACCGATGATGGTCCGGGGTCGACCTCAAAAGACCAAAGTCTACCAATTATAGACCAGGGTCAACCTCGAAGAACCAAGGTCAACCTCAGAAGGCCGAGGTATCCTCACTATAGACTCTGGTCGACCATCCAAAGACCCCGGTTTCCGCCATTAGCCCTCATGACTTTGGATCGCTTCGAAGCAATTTCTCCTTGTATCCTTGCGTTCGAAACCCCAAAGTAAGGCTCCACACTTTCAATCCAATTCATTCACCATGAGGGGTCTGCATACCCTTTCTATCGGACGAGAAGCTCTCGTTACTGTCTTCCGTAGCGCGTCTTCTTTCTAGTGCGGGCTTCCAAAATCTCCTCGACCTCGTACCCTCCTTCTTCCAGCTCTCTTGCCCAACTTTTCTCTGACAACATGCATTCATCGAAGTCGACCCGATCTATTCCGTCCGTCTCTAACATGGCTCTCGGTCGTTCGGGGAACTCTCTAATCCTCTTGAGCTTGAGCAGATGTACAATCGAGAAAACCTGAACTCCGTGCCTCGAGTTTCCAAACGTGCTGCGTGCTCCCCCACCAATTCTAGAAATCGAAAAGGTCCATGCCAGAGGTGGTCCTACCTGGACCGCGTGAAAGTAGGGTACGTAATTTCTTGGCGTACCCTACTTTCACGCGGTCCAGGTAGAGCCACACTTGAGTTCCCGGCTGAATCTTGTTGTCGACCACCCCTTCGTTATGGGCTAGGATCCGAGCTTGACTGGCCGCTCATCGAATCTCATTCACATGGGCTCTCGTCCGCTGATAGTGTTGCTGAATGTGATATCTCCATCTGCGTGGTCCAGACTCCGACGTCGCGTATATACCACAGGTAATGTAACTTCGAGGGTGGTTCTAGCATCCCAACCATAGACCAGATAGAACGGTGTCTCCTTCCGGACTCGGTCTTGCGCGGTGTTTATCTCAAACGTTAGTCGTTCTCCATACTCATCCCAATCCTGCTGCCCGACATCAGAGACATACATCTTGGTGGACCTAGTCAGGTCTGAACCATCCTCTCCGCGGTACCGTTCGCCTGAGGTCGATAGGCCATGGTAGCCTGTTGACGCTGACCCACCATGCGACTAAAAGCCCGAAACAAATCCGACATATACCCTGACTCTCGATCGTGGCGGATTGCCTCTCTAGCACCAAAACGGCGAAAGACGCATTCTTCGTACCCTTCATCTATCGTCTGGGCCGTTCGCGACGCACTAGACATGGCCATCACATACCTCGTGACAAGTCGACCCAAATCAGTAGCTCGATATTTCCTCTGAGCGACCCGGGTAGAGAGGAAATATGATCCATCGCTATAATATGGAAAGGGTATGTTGCTTCGACATTTCCTGGAGTCTTGCCCTGCAGGGTAGGTCCTCCTTTCCCAGTCTCGCAATCTACACATGTCCCCATATACCTTTGTACGCTTCGGAATAAACCTCTCCAATGGCAGTACCGTCGGATTCGGTGATAGATACGTCCAACCCCTTGGTGACCTCCTTCCAGACTGGTGTGGTAATGATGCGGGACGTCAGCTTGGATACTTTCTGGTATCACTAGTCTGGCCGTTACTTCTCGGTCGTCTCCCTCGACCTAAACAGGACAATACAATTGTATCCCCTTCACTTATCTCGCAGTCCCTGGCCATCTTACTGCACGATCGGGCGGACTACATGGACAGGTCGACCCAATCTCCCTTCAAGTAGGCCTTCAAATCTCGCACATAGTCTTTTTGCTCTTGTGCCTCCCTGATTCGATCTTTACGGAGTCGTTGTATCACACCCTCTTACAGGATTTCTCCTGATATTCTGATTGGAGGTCGAGATCGAGTCACCGCAAGCACCTTGGCCGATGGGCTCTGGTCCTTGGGAACTAGTTACTCTGCAATCGATTAATCGCTTCCAAATTCGGCTATTCCCCTTCCGTTATCGACTTCATACCTTCCTTCTGACGCAAAGCTGTGTTGGCTAACCGGTCGGCACTCTGATTCCAATCACGTTTTACGTGCACGATTCCATGGGTGGGCCATGACAGCAGCATATTCAGAGCTCTTGCTGGTAATGGAGACAATCCTGCAGCCTTTCACTCGATCTCCCCCGCATTTGCTGTACCACCAAGTTGGAATCTCCACAGATGATCAATCACCGTCGTTCTAGAGACTCTAACAGGTCGAAACTTAGTAGCATACCCTCATATTCGGCCTCATTCACTGTAGATGTAACGAAGAGCTTTAAGGCAGCCTTGAATATGGTCCAATAAGGTAATCTTCATACAATAGCGCTACAGTCTCCACCTCCCTGTTGCACTTGGGCCGACCCATCAAAACTCATGACGTATAACTCTTTGCCAGGCTCCAAAGTTGGTGTAGGTAGGTCATCTACTTGCCGCGCCTGTTTATTGGGGGCAATTGATGACAAAATCGAGTCCACACTTTCGCGCGGAGTTATACTGGCTGCGATCGCCCCCAGTACTTGGTCCTTGCCCTTCCTGAACTTAACAATATCCATAGTTCATTGGAACTAGGGGGCAGCCCAATTACCAAGACGTCCCTGTAACCCCGTAGACCTCACTAGCCACGCCAATGTAGAATGCCTCGTCAAGACCTTGAGGGGTCGAGTGACCAACATCGTAAAACAAGTTTCCATTATCCGTAATAAAACCAGCACTTCTTTCTCCACCGTAATGTAGTTTAATTCGTTGGCCTTAAGATTCCGACTCGTACCAGTCACCGGCATTGGGATGCCACCATGGTCTTGCACCAATGACGCGGATATGACCCATTCACTCGCATAAACGATAGCTACTTCTTCCTTGGACGAGTCAAAGTGTCGCAATATAGGTGCAGTGGCAATCTTATTCTTGTGCAAAGCGAAAGCTACTCTAACCCTGGGCCACTTCCCCGCGTCTTCTGCCTTAGCCACCACACCGTCACCCGTCCTCAACTTACATCGCCAAGGGTGGAAATCCACCTCCATAACTCATAGAGGATCAATGCGTACACTGCATAATCTTTGATGAATCTAACGTGGTAGTTCAGACTTCCGAAAAACGATTGCATGGCTTTGAGTGTCGTTGGTAACGGTAGGTCGACCAAGGACTGGAGATCCTTTGGGTAGGCCTCTAGTCCTTGGTCCGAGACCCGGTGCCCAAGGTAGTCTACCTTTTGGTACCTCCACGAGCTCTTGACCGCGCTGATGGATACATTCCAACAGTCACACACACCTAACAACCGCTCTACCTTTTCGCACAACATATCCCACGAGTCGGCCGGTATCAGAATGTCATCTATGTAGGACCGCCGACCCAGTACCGAGGGCCCCGATTTACGCCAGGTTTCCCCATCGCAAACAAGTCCTCGGTCTCCTCTGTACCAGCTCATTGAGAGATACGTACAAACCCATACAAAGCATTATCCAAGAGTCTCTGATATATCTGAGGCGCATTCTTGAGCCCAAATGACATCCGCAGCCATTCGAACAACCCCAATGGGGTGACAAACGCCGAGATCCTTCTCGCCCTTTCGGTCATGCCGACGACCCAAAATCCACTTGTCATATCCAGGGAGCAGTACCACAATGCTCCGTTCAGGTCCTCCAACAGTTCTTTGATTAGGGACATTGGGTAGACCATAAGCTCGGTTAAGTCGTTCACCAACCGATAATCAATACAAAGCCTGATATTCACCCCATTTCTCTTCACAATAATGACGATTGGGCTGGCCCATGGCGAGGTAGAGGGCTGGATGATCTTCGCAGATAATAGTCCCTTGATCAGATCGGCCAACTTTTCTTTAAACTGAGGGCCACCTTCCGTACACGTTGTGCAATCAGCCTGGCATTACTTACACCAGTGTCACCGATGGCTGCTCAAGCAGCCGGTGGTAAGGCGTTACCCTTTCCCATGAGTAGATGTCGTCTTCTCCATATAATTTGTCTCAGTCGGTCCACCTCCTCTGGGGTGTTTCTCCGTCAGCGTCAGTAATCTGTATCTCTTCCAGCCTGATAATCGTGGGTGAAAGGTCTACCTCCGGTATGATAGTCCACCCTTGGCTTACATATTCGGCCCAAAGCTCCCCACTTTCGAACGTGCACACTTGGTCATCCGCTTGTAGCGATTCTACCAACGGTCTTTCATCTTCTTCCGTCTGGTCTACCTGGTCTACCTGGACGGCCTGACGGTCTACCTGATCGACTTAGTCTACCGGGTCTACTTGGGCGGCCTGACGGTCTACCTGATCGTCTTAGTTTGCCTGGTCGACCTGATGGTCTACCTGGTCAACTTGAACGACTTGGTCGACTTGGTCGACCTGAGGTTCTACCTTGTCTACCTGATCGGTCTTTGTCAAGTCATTACTGGAGCAGGTATCCTTGGTCGCTGTAGTGTCCCGGATGGAGTACTGTATTATGGTAACTCCACCAATGGCCCTTCATCCTCCCCGTCAGGTCCTCCCGATAGTCGACCTGGTCTTTGGTAGATTCATAAAGCAGAGTCAGCCATTCGTCATATCTTTGAGACAAAGTCCTGCGCCCTTGGTACTTGGTCCTTTGTCAGCCACATACTATTTTGGTGTCCTCGTGTAATATCAGGGGTTGGACACTGACATTAGTTACCTTCAGGAACTTCCGACTTTCTACCCCTAGGTTCACGGTTGTGAACCACCGTTCTCCCCTTGAAACCCACAACTTTCACTAGTGCGAGGTCGACCTTTTTAGAGGCGCTTCCTCGTACCCTCCGGCCGGTATCTGCACGTATAGACCCAACTATACGTCTGATACCCGGTTATCATAAAGAGTCCTTCGTCCTGATAACTGGACTCGAACTTCATCGGGAAGACATAGTGTCGCATCCGCCATGTCTAGTCGAATACCGGCTGGGACCATGAAGTCCATGCCTAAACCCACATCTTGACCCACCATCGGGCCCAACCACACCTTAAAGATGTATACCAAGTTTTCGTTCAGGGTGAACTTGATGCGGGTACGTCCTTCCGTGGTATACACGGATTCCCCGATACCAACACATTCTTGGCGCTCACTTTCGTCAATCTGGCAGCCTACTTTACAAGCAAAGGCGATATCCAGGATGGATATCTCGGCGCCAGTTTCAAACAATGCGTTAGCTTGATTGTTGTTAATCTTACCAGAGGCCTGGGCCTGTCTGAGCCATTTCGTAGGAGCATGGTACTTCCAATACCCTCTCGACTTGCCCGGTAGTAGGTCCAACACCATTACTGCACTTTCACGAGCGAAATCGTTTGATGCACTGAAAGAAGCAACATGGACCATAAGGTAACTTCCAAACTTCGATATATTTCCAATCGCGTTATTTTGTGTGCTCCTTTCTTCCTTGGGCTGCTTTTCCACATATGCAAAAATACAACAATTTGGACGCTTGGATCGTACCAGATTCAAACCTGGCAAGCGTCCTAATTTAGCACTTGCTCTACCTTCTCCGGAAGCATCCCGAAGTGCTTGGGCGGGATGTACCACTGCGAATCAAGTTATAACACTCTTCCATCGGACACTTTCCAACCTCGTGGGTTTCTCCACAGCCTCGCCACACAAATAGGCAACGATCTGATGGGTGGCCCTTCTTTCCACAACGATCGCAGGTCAGTCTCTTTCAACAACCCAAGCCTCCATGATTCCTAGACCCACAATGGGCACATTTTGAACTTGAGGTGGGCCAAAATATATTCCTTTCGAAACAGGCAGGTAGACTTAGTAAGTTCCTTGGAAGCACGACGGAGGAGTGCTGCGTAGATCGCAAATTGAGTAGTATACAATAAAGTCCTATCTTTTTAATTTTCTTGCTCTATCCTTACCCCGAGACCTGATTTTTGCTTCTGCTTGGCTAGAGTATATTGACCGAAGGGCCAAGGTCTATCGACTAAGGACCGAGGTCCATTGATGAAGGGCCACGGTCAACCTTCAGGAAACGAAGGGCCGAGAGTCTACCGACCGAAGGGCCAAGGTCTATCTTTTTGCAAGACCGAGGTCTATCAATGTAGACCAAGGTCGACCTTGAAGGACAGGGGTCCACCTTGAGAAACCGCGGTCCATCGGGCTAATCGAGGTTAACTCCTTTGAATGGCGGCTAAAAACAAAAAAACTAGCACGCTTTGACCGTGCATTCTTTTCATCCAACGGTCATTCCCCGTCCTCTTTAGCGCCCCGTCTCTCTGTCTCTTACCCAAAGGTCACTCCTCCTTGGAATGCCCTTTTCTCTTTGACCCACTGGTTCTGTAGCCTCCCAGTTCTTGATACGCTTTACCACAGAAACAACAAAGGATCGAAGGACCGACTAGACCTTGGGAGGGGTCCGTAAAACATGTTCAGGGTGAGCTTATTGAAAAGAAACAGAAAAAAAACCCTCCTTACGTCCTTGTAGGGGACACATCGGGTCATGAAATGTAGAGGAACATCAGTCGACGGTAAGAACTGAGAGGCTAAGGCCTCCGAAACAACAACAAAAATAAGGAACGCCATGTCCAAGCCGAGAAAGTTCAGGATTATGGCGCCAGGTGACAATAAGCTGCGAGGCGCTGTGAGGTCAGGACCGTCGACCTTTTCGGAAGCTGACGTGAACATGGCTTATCATCGGGTGAAGCTCGATTCATTTTTGACGGAAAAGGAAAAAAGGGGGGCCCACCAAAAAAAAAAAAACCCCCCCCCCCAAAAGGGGAGGAAGGGCGGGGGGGGGCCGTAGGGTCGAACAACATCACAAAAACGTTAAAGAAGCTTCACGGTGGTTGTAGAATCCTCTTCGGAATAACCCCGGCACTGTGCGACTTACGGCCTGCGACTACCGTCAGAAGACAGCAAGACAACTATTCAAGACACCGGATCCATCCTCAAACGCAATGGTCGACCACGGACCCACTATCGATGCAAGGTCTACCACAAAATAGCCTGCCTTAAGGTCCCTAGGTCCCTGTGGGGCAGTCGATGCGAGTGTCATCTACTACTAATCATGTAAATAGTATACAACTAAAAATTGACTGGTATGCCTTTGTTTTAGGCCCGAGCGAGGGACGCGGAAGAAGAGCAGCGAGATCACGAAACGGCAAAGCGTGTAGAACCAATGGATATCCGGGATCCTGATAGGTGTATTTTCAGCCAATTAAAAATGATCCAGGTCAATTACCGAACTTACACCCGCCTCGTGAACGATGAGGTATTCCACGCCCTTAGGGCCAAGGATAGGGAGCAGCTTTTTTGCAACCCTCCCTGTTGTGCCTGTGACAGTCCAACCGCGGACATCTCATCAATGTTCATTCTCACACAGAGAAGTAGTCGCAAACCCAGGTGCGGGATTGACTACGAGTGCTACCAGGTGTAGCAGAGCTACTGTAGCAAATCTACTTATGCGCTAGGTGCAGAGGAAGACAAGCTCAACGAGCTTAAACGTTTTAGGGTTCTTAACCCTCTCAAGGCTAGCTTCACAAGCTTATGCCTTTTTTGCTGTAAACAACCACGTCTCCAAGAGACTAGTATCAAAGATATAGTTCCTTATAAAGGAAGAGAACGCTCTAGCGCTTGTGCTATTCAGAGCAGGTTTGAAACTGATTTATTTGATGTTTTACTTTTAGCACTAAATATAGAAGCACCTACTCTATACTTAGTACTAGTTACTATTTACTGGCTCTGTAGCTTATTAATATGCAAACATGGATAGCCACTATACTTAACTAAGTATAGTGACCACGTGGCTCTCTGCCACGATTCGACCCTTCGTACCATAGGTATGGATGGTCACATCATCCTACCACTGTACCCAAGTGGGTATGTATATTACACACCTTTGTGTAACCCCGTTACACCCCTCGCCAATCCGTGGGACCCGGCGTACCCACAATTTTCGCACTTAATTGGAGGCATTGATTTCATTTTCTTCTCATTTTGCTTGCCTCGCAAAAAGTGCTTGCACTTGCGTCTAAAGCTTTTGTGTTTTTAACACTTGCCCTTTGAGCACCCGTGCCTTGCACACACGCTTTTTAAGCCTCCTTGTGTTACGACACTCGCTCTTTGAGCATATAGTGCATCGCACTCACGCTAAAGCATTAAGTATTACGGCACTTGCTTATAAGAGTTAAGTGCCAAGCACTTGGTAATAATACCCTTTGTTCGTTTACGATCACTAAGTGCCTAGCACTTGCGTTTAAGCATTACAGTGTTCACAACACTTGCTTTAAGCATTACCGAATACTTTGCTTTTATAAAGCACTTGTCTCGATAGCGATTGCTCCATCATGGATAGAGCAAAGCGTCACGACATCTTTGGGGATGATGATAGTGACGTCACCTCTAGGGGTGGCGGAGCCGAGTCACCTTCGGGTCAAAGTACCCCAAGATCATCACGCTCACTGAGCGAGTGACTTCAATTCAATTTTGTGTCTTCTCCTCCAAAAGAGTCAACCTCTTTGCGCCAAGCGCCTCCTCTTCTCTCGCGAGAGGGTACTGACAAAGAGGTAACCAGATCTCTTGATGCTGCACAGCGTCGTCAACTTGATGACGAGGCCCGAGTGGCCGCTTTGGCACGGCCCAAACAGACCTTTTCACGACGTGATTATGGGTTTGGGCCCCGGGACCCTAATGAGGAAGCTCAACGAGCTGCATCGTAATCTTTGCAAACCTATGTCATTGGGTCCCATGCCCGTACGGCCTGCGAGAATGCAGATAGCGTTGCTCTTCGTGAGCGGCTCCTTACTCCCCAGAAGTTTACGATGAAATCGTATCAGGAGCGACTGTCACGACAGTCACGTGGAGTGCCCGTGCTTCCATTAAATGGCATACCAGTGGTGCTTGCACCAGGTGAAACATCTGCACAAGATGATCACCAGTTCACCCGTTGGGTAGAACGAGCATGTAAGCTCTCAAGTTTATCAAACTTGCGTTTAAGCGCTAAAGCGCAAGACGTTTGGTTAGAACGTCGTCTACGTTCTAACTTCGCTAAACTCAAAGCGAAACGTCAATTACCTTTCACATACAGGTCAACGACTTGTGGGGAGAAAGCTTCTGAAGTTGTTGCCCGTACCTCTCACTCGAGTGATGTACCGGCGTTGGCTTCTTTTGAAGGTCAGAGACGAATCCAGCCTACTGAACCTACTTCCACAGCACCTAGTGCTAGAAAGCATCCGACGACAGCTGTCGTCGCTTCTGACCGTCCTGGTCAAAAGCGTCAACAGCGTCAGGGCAATCCTACCGTAGGGGTACCTCATACTCCTACGAGTCGTACGACTGGGGGTAACCCCTCCACTTCATCAAATATTGGGTATGACCCTGGTGACGACGCCAAGACAAAAGACGTTCCACATGAAACTGTTGATGACCCATTTCATCAATCAGCTTTGGCGGAGGTCGATGACCCATTGACCTCTCATCTTTCTGAGATTGAGCGTCGCCTGACACTCCTGGAGCGTAATGCCCTTGCATCGGTGAGGTCTCATCTGTCATCGCTCGATAACCGTGTCGATCGACACCGTCGGTCTTTTAAACGTTATTGCTTTGGGACCTCGAATCGCTTAACGGTGATTAAGCGTTTTCAAGTCGAACTGCGATGTGAGATCGACCTCCCGGTACGCCTTCAGCGTCCATATGCACCTCCAGTGCAGTATTACCCGCCTCCTTCGGCCAGGGGTATGGGGACAACCCCTCGAAGTCCACGGAGGCAGGGTTGAGATATGGCTTTATCAAGCCCACGTAGAACACAGGATGTGTTCTCATCTTCTTTGAAAGGTTCAACGTATGGGCTAAACCTTTCTTGCCTATGACCTTGAAAGGTCCAATAAAGCGTGGTCGTCATTTAGCTTTTTATACCGCCGAAACGGCACGGGTAGGCAAATTTCTAGCGTTCAAAAGACGAAATCACCCACTTTGAACTCATGTTCGTTTTTCCTGCCTTTGGCATCCGCTTGTTCCTTCTGAACATCCTGGCTTTCAGCCATAGCGTCTTTGACGCGACGTAATACGTCAAAACGCGTTGACAGAAACGCTTCCACCTTCTTGTGCATCGCAACAGGGCTGATATCAGCCAAGCCTTCGGCTTTCTCTCCCCTACTAAGCCCTGATGTGGAAGGGAGTAAAGGAACGCGAGGGCTGACTAAACCATTTACATAGAATGGGGTAAAACCTGTAGAGGCATGCACCGCGTTGTTTAACGCAAACTCTACCAGAGGGGGCATCGCGCTCTATTTCTTGGGTGTTTCAGCACAAACACTGCAAAGCACATCACCGATAACGCGATTCGCGCGCTCTATTTGACCATCGGTCTGCGGATGATCCGCCATGGACATGTCGAGTGTCCAGCACTTTAAAGACGGACATCCAAAACTTACCCGTAAAATGGGGGTCTCTATCCGAGACGATTGCCACAGGAAATCCGTGTTGTTGAAACACACGATCCATGAACAGCTTAGCAGTTCCTTCTCCATCAATGAAGTCCGGCACTGCCGCTAAGTGAGCCATCTTGCTCAGTTGGTCAACAAAGACCACAATCCCAGTGTTGCCTGCCGCATCACGCGGTAGACAAAACACGAAGTCCATACTGATGGACTGTTACAACCCCGAGGGTACAGGCAAACTCGCCAAAGGCGCAGCAATGCGAGGCGTGGGATTCACCCTATGACACGTTTCACACGTACGTACATATGTACCAACCCATTTATACAACTTGGGCCACCAATAATGAGTGCACACCGAGCTGTAGGTCTTTTCACGACCTAGATGACCACCAAGTGGTGTATCGTGAGCCTCATAAAGTATCTGAGACCTGAGGCCCTCATCATGAGGCACCACAAACGTATTGTCAACCGACCCTGTACTATAGTACAACAGACCATCGGTCAGTGCATAGCGATGTAATCTCGCACGATTACGTGGTGACAGCGTCACCTTAGAGGTTTCAAGCTTTGCGCTATCTAGCGCCTGCATAATGGCAACACATGCCTCATCTCGTGCTGCGCCACACGGATACGATCCGTTACTGACGAACTCACAACAGTGAGATGAGCAAGCTCATAGTCAGGTCTACGCGATAACGCGTTAGCCAATGCATTCTGTTTTTCCGGCTTATAGTTTACCTCGAAGTTATACTCCGCAAAAAAGAGCGCCAACGAGCCATTATCTGCGAGAGATGAGGCAACTGTGTTGCTGTGCGTAACGACGCATGATCAGTATAGATCACAAACGGCTTAGAGCGTAACAGGTTTACCTTGAACTTACACAAGGGATACTTCATACCGAGTAGCTCCTACTCATGAACTGTATAGCTCTTCTCTGCAGCTTTCAGCAGACGATACTCAACGGATGACGCGTTCACGACACTCAGAGTCGACTTGCAAAAGTGCACTGCCAATGGCAAAGTCCGAAGCGTCACACACGACGCTAAACGGACGCTCAGGATCAGGCAAAACCAGAATCGGCGCCTGAAGTAGACTCTACTTAATGGCTTCAAAAGTTTCGTGGTGCTCGATGTTCAACACCGTTCCACATCCATTTTAAGGAGATTTGATAATGGCCTAGCCACTTCCGCATAGTTGTGGCTATACTTGTGCAAGTAATTACCCAACCCAACCACTTGCGGAGGAGGTCCTTTTGGTATCTCGGAACCAGCCAATTCACTATGGCTTTGACCTTACAGGGTCTGCCCGGATTCCTCGCTTCCCAATGAAGCATCCCAAAAAAGGAATCTTTTCTGCACCGAAGATGCATGTGTCAATATTGGCATATGACTTATGCATCCTCATGCAACCGAGCACAGCTCACAGGTGCTCAATGTGGTTCTCCACATCAGTCTTGCCATTTTCGGCTCGGCTATGAACGAATATATCGTCAAAGTATGTCTGTGCATACGCCCTATGGGGCCGAAACAACTGCGTCACTAGACGATTGAACGTTGCAGGTGCGTTAGACAGCCCTTGGGGCATTACTCACCACTTCCAGAGCATACCTCTTGGAGTGCTGACCGCAGTTAGCGGGATATCACTAGCTCGCATGAGCAGTTGGTAATATCCATTGACTAAGTCGAGGGCACCGTACATCGTAAATCCCACCATATTGTTCTGAAGAACATCCTTGCGAGGAATCGGTGTTTGAGCGGGATAGTGGCTGCATTTAGCTTACTGTAAGCATGCACTATTCGCCACTTCCCATTAGGCTTTTTCACACAAGACGTGGGCATAGAGTAAGGAGACTTACTCTCACACACCATGCCAGCCGCGTGCTTTGCACGAAAGAACTTGTCAATGACGTCACATTGTTCTCGTGGCAGCAGCTACTGTCGCATCACGCAATATTTGGTTCCTGGAACCAGGTAAATCTCATGACGTACACCTCTATTTGGAGGTAACCTCGTCGGAGGTTCTCTGGAGACAACATCTCCATCTTCCTTTAACAAAGGAAAAAGGATCCGAATGGTCCTTCAGGATCTGCGATCCACTACGCGCAATCAGCGGCCTTCTTGGTTTCCTCAAGAACTGCTTTACCCAAAAGCGATGAGGAGTTTAACTCCTCCTCAGGTCGTATAACGACCACTTCGGCGATGTCGCCTGCCTGTAAGGCAATGCCAAACTCGGCAAAGGACAACTTGTCCAGCTCTAACAGAGCACTTGCCGCGGGTATTGCTGAAAGATCCACCGGCTCTTCAACATCCCCAGTACGATTGTATATTGCTGTTTGCTATCACCGTCATTCACGATGTTATCATCGCTACTCATGATGCTCTCAGCAGCGAACGCGTCAGCGTCCACAGGTGTATACACCTCATGGTCAAAAACCACTTCGCTTAATGACTGCACCCCATCTATCTTGGGTAAATGCCTCATCATGAGGTGCATGCACCTCGTTGTCCTCAAAGACAACGGTTATTTCTGGCTTCATTCCTGTGGAGAAACCCACGAGGTTGGAAAGTGTCCGATGGAAGAGTGTTATAACTTGATTCGCTAGTGGTACATCCCGCCCAAGCACTTCGGGATGCTTCCGGAGAAGGTAGAGCAAGTGCTAAATTAGGACGCTTGCCAGGTTTGAATCTTGTACGATCCGAGCGTCCAAATTGTTGTGTTTTTGCATATGTGGAAAAGCAGCCCAAGGAAGAAAGGAGCACACAAGATAACGCGATTGGAAATATATCAAAGTTTGGAAGTTACCTTATGGTCCATGTTGCTTCTTTCAGTGCATCTAACGATTTCGTTCGAGAAAGTGCAGTAATGGAGTTGCTCCGGGCGAGTCGAGAGGGTATTGGAAGCACCATGCTCCTACAAAATGGTTCAGACAGGCCCGGGCCTCTGGTAAGATTAACAACAATCAAGCTAACGTATTTTTTGAAACTGGCGCCGAGATATCCATCCTGGATATCGCCTTTGCTCATAAAGTAGGCTGCCAGATTGACGAAAGTGAGCGCCAAGAATGTGTTGGTATCAGGGAATCCGTGTATACCACGGAAGGGCGTACCCGCATCAAGTTCACCCTAAACGAAAACTTGGTATACATCTTTAAGGTGTGGTTGGGCCCGATGGTGGGTCAAGATGTGGGTTTAGGCATGGACTTCATGGTCCCAGCCGGTATTCGACTAGACATGGCGGATGGGACACTATGTCTTCCCGATGAAGTTCGAGTCCAGTTATCAGGACGAAGGACTCTTTACGATAACCGGGTATCAGACGTATAGTTGGGTCTATACGTGCAGATACCGGCCGGAGGGTACGAGGAAGCGCCTCTAAAAAGGTCGACCTCGCACTAGTGAAAGTTGTGGGTTTCAAGGGGAGAACGGTGGTTCACAACCGTGAACCTAGGGGTAGAAAGTCGGGTTCCTGAAGGTAACTAATGTCAGTGTCCAACCCCTGATATTACACGAGGACACCAAAATAGGTATGTGGCTGACAAAGGACTAAGTACCAAGGGCGCAGGGCTTTGTCTCAAAGATATGACGAATGGCTGACTCTGCTGTATGAATCTACCAAAGACCAAGTCGACTATCGGGAGGACCTGACGGGGAGGATGAAGGGCCATTGGTGGAGTTACCACAGTACAGTACTCCATCCGGGACACTACAGCGACCAAGGATACCTGCTCCAGTAATGACTAGACAAAGACCGATCAGGTAGACAAGGTAGAACCTCAGGTCGACCAAGTCGACCAAGTCGTTCAAGCTGACCAGGTAGACCATCAGGTCGACCAGGCAAACTAAGTCGATCAGGTAGACCGTTAGGCCGTCCAGGTAGACCCGGTAGACTAAGTCGATCAGGTAGACCGTCAGGCCGTCCAGGTAGACCAGGTAGACCAGACGGAAGAAGATGAAGGACCGCTGGTAGAATCGCTACAAGCGGATGACCAAGTGTGCACGTTCGAAAGTGGGGAGCTTTGGGCCGAATATGTAAGCCAAGGGTGGACTATCATACCGGAGGTAGACCTTTCACCCAAGATTATCAAGCTGGAAGAGATACAGATTACTGACGCTGACGGAAGAAACACCCCAGAGGAGGTGGACCGACTGAGACAAATTATATGGAGAAGACGACATCTACTCATGGGAAAGGGTAACGCCTTACCACCGGCTGCTTGAGCAGCCATCGGTGACACTGGTGTAAGTAATGCCAGGCCGATTGTACAACGTGTACGGAAGGTGGCCCTCAGTTCAAAGAAAAGTTGGCCGATCTGATCAAGGGACTATTATCTGCGAAGATCATCCAGCCCTCTACCTCGCCATGGGCCAGCCCAATTGTCATTATTGTGAAGAAAAATGGGGTGGATATCAGGCTTTGTATTGATTATCGGTTGGTGAACGACTTGACCCAGCTTATGGTCTACCCAATGTCCCTAATCAAAGAACTGTTGGAGGACCTGAACGAATCATTGTGGTACTGCTCCCTGGATATGGCAAGTGGATTTTGGGTCGTCGGCATGACCGAAAGGGCAAGAAGGATCTCGGCGTTTGTCACCCTATTGGGGTTGTTCGAATGGCTGCGGATGTCATTTGGGCTCAAGAATGCGCCTCAGATATATCAGATACTCTTGGATAATGCTTTGTATGGGTTTGTACGTATCTCTCAATGAGCTGGTACAGAGGAGACCGAGGACTTGTTTGCGATGGGGAAGCCTGATGTAAAGTCGGGTCCCTCGGTACTGGGTCGGCGATCCTACATAGATGACATTCTGATACCGGCCGACTCGTGGGATATGTTGTGCGAAAAGGTAGAGCGATTTTTAAATGTGTGTGACTATTAGAATTTATCGATCAGCGCGGTCAAGAGCTCGTGGGGGTACCAAAAGGAGACTACCTTGGGCACCGGGTCTCGGACCAAGGACTAGAGGCCTACCCAAAGGATCTCCAGTCCTTGGTCGACCTACCGTTACCAACGACACTCAAAGCCATGCAATCGTTTTTCGGAAGTCTGAACTACCACGTTAGATTCATCAAAGATTATGCAGTGTACGCATTGATCCTCTATGAGTTACGGAGGTGGATTTCCACCCTTGGCGATGTAAGTTGAGGACGGGTGACGGTGTGGTGGCTAAGGCAGCAGACGCGGGGAAGTGGCCCAGGGTTAAAGTAGCTTTTGCTTTGCACAAGAATAAGATTACCACTGCACCTATCTTGCGACACTTTGACTCGTCCAAGGAAGCAGTAGCTATCGTATATGCGAGTGAATGGGCCATATCCGCGTCATTGGTGCAAGACCATGGTGGCATCCCAATGCCGGTGACTGGTACGAGTCGGAATCTTAAGGCCAACGAATTAAACTACAGTACGGTGGAGAAAGAAGTGCTGGCTTTATTACGGATAATGGAAACTTGTTTTACGATGTTGGTCACTCGAGCCCTCAAGGTCTTGACGAGGCATTCTACATTGGCGTGGCTAGTGAGGTCTACGGGGTTACAGGGACGTCTTGGTAATTGGGCTGCCCCCTAGTTCCAATGAACTATGGATATTGTTAAGTTCAGGAAGGGCAAGGACCAAGTACTGGGGGCGATCGCAGCCAGTATAACTCCGCGCAAAAGTGTGGACTCGATTTTTTCATCAATTGCCCCCAAGAAACAGGCGCGGCAAGTAGATGACCTACCTACACCAACTTTGGAGCCTGGCAAAGAGTTATACGTCATGAGTTTTGATGGGTCGGCCCAAGTGCAACAGGGAGGTGGAGAATGTAGCGCTATTGTATGAAGATTACCTAATTGGACCATATTCAAGGCTGCCTCAAAGCTCTTCGTTACATCTACAGTGAATGAGGCCGAATATGAAGGGTATGCTACTAAGTTTCGACCTGTTAGAGTCTCTAGAACGACGGCGATGATCATCTGTGGAGATTCCAACTTGGTGGTACAGCAAATGCGGGGGAGATCGAGTGAAAGGCTGCAGGATTGTCTCCATTACCAGCAAGAGCTCTGAATAAGCTGCTGTCATGGCCCAACCATGGAATCGTGCACGTAAAACGTGATTGGAATCAGAGTGCCGACCGGTTAGCCAACACAGCTCTGCGTCAGAAGGAAGGTATGAAGTCGATACCGGAAGGGGAATGGCCGATATTGGAAGCGATTAATCGATTGCAGAGTAACTAGTTCCCAAGGACCAGAGCCCATCGGCCAAGGTGCTTGCGGTGACTCGATCTCGACCTCCAATCAGAATATCAGGGGAAATCCTGTAAGAGGGTGTGATACAACGACTCCGTAAAGATCGAATCAGGGAGGCACAAGAGCAAAAAGACTATGTGCGAGATTTGAAGGCCTACTTGAAGGGAAATTGGGTCGACCTGTCCATGTAGTCCGCCCGATCGTGCAGTAAGATGGCCAGGGACTGCGAGATAAGTGAAGGGGATACTATTGTATTGTCCTGTTCAGGTCGAGGGAGACGACCGAGAAGTAACGGCCAGACTAGTGATACCAGAAAGTATCCAAGCTGACGTCCTGCATCACTACCACACCAGTCTGGAAGGAGGTCACCAAGGGGTTGGACGTATCTATCACCGAATCCGACGGTACTGCCATTGGAGAGGTTTATTCCGAAGCGTACAGAGGTATGTGGGGACATGTGTGGATTGCGAGACTGGGAAAGGAGGACCTACCCTGCAGGGCAAGACTCCAGGAAATGTCGAAGCAACATACCCTTTCCAGATTATAGCGATGGATCATTTTTCCTCTCTACCCGGGTCGCTCAGAGGAAATACCGAGCTACTGATTTGGGTCGACTTGTCACGAGGTATGTGATGGCCATGTCTAGTGCGTCGCGAACGGCCCAGACGATAGATGAAGGGTACGAAGAATGCGTTTTTCGCCGTTTTGGTGCTAGAGAGGCAATCCGCCACGATCGAGAGTCAGGGTTTATGTCGGATTTGTTTCGGGCTTTTAGTCGCATGGTGGGTCAGCGTCAACAGGCTACCATGGCCTATCGACCTCAGGCGAACGGTACCGCGCAGAGGATGGTTCAGACCTGACTAGGTCCACCAAGATGTATGTCTCTGATGTCGGGCAGCAGAATTGGGATGAGTATGGAGAACGACTAACATTTGAGATAAACACCGCGCAAGACGGAAGGAGACACCGTTCTATCTGGTCCATGGTTGGGATGCTAGAACCACCCTCGAAGTTACATTACCTGTGGTATATACGCGACGTCGGAGTCTGGACCACGCAGATGGAGATATCACATTCAGCACCACTATCAGCGGGCGAGAGCCCATGTGAATGAGATTCGACGAGCGGCCAGTCAAGCTCGGATCCTAGCCCATAACGAAGGGTTGGTCGACCACAAGATTCAGCCGAGAACTCAAGTGTGGCTCTACCTGGACCGCGTGAAAGTAGGGTGCGCCAAGAATTTGGGCCCACCTCTGGCATGGACCTTTTCGATTTCTAGAATTGGTGGGGGAGCACGCAGCACGTTTGGAACTCGAGGCACGAAGTTCAAGTTTTCCCAATTGAAAATCTGCTCAAGCTCAAGAGGATTAGAGAGTTCCCCGAACGACCGAGAGCCATATTAGAGACGGACGGAATAGATCGGGTCGACTTCGATGAATGCATGTTGTCAGAGGAAAGTTGGGCAAGAGAGCTGGAAGAAGGAGGGTACGAGGTCGAGGAGATTTTAGAAGCCCGCACTAGAAAGAAGACGCGCTACGGAAGACAGTAACGAGAGCTTCTCGTCCGATGGAAAGTGTATGAAGACCCCTCATGGTGAATGAATTGGATTGAAAGTGTGGAGCTTTACTTTGGGGTTTCGAACGCAAGGATACAAGGAGAAATTGCTTCGAAGCGATCCAAAGTCATGAGGGCTAATGGCGGAAAACCGGGTCTTTGGATGGTCGACCAGACTCTATAGTGAGTATACCTCGGTCTTCTGAGGTAGACCTTGGTCCTTCGAGGTTGACCCTGGTCTATAATTGGTAGACTTTGGTCTTTTGAGGTCGACCCCGGTCCATCATCGGTAGACCTTGGTCTTTTGAAGTCGACTTTGGTCCATTAGTGATCGACCTTGGTCTTTGAGGTTGACCCTGGTCTCTAGTGTAGTGAAGAAAGCGAAGTGATATAAGGTTTGAAGGTAAGCAGAGATACAAGACGAAAACTGAGAGGAAGACGAACGCAAGTATATTCAAGTTGAAATGCCTACGGAGTGGGGACGAACTTGTTCCGGAGACGTGGTACCAAGTACCCAGGATGCGGCTCCGACGAAAGCCGATACTTGGTGATCCAAGGGTAGTTGGAGTCGGAGATCTTTAGAGCTTCCAGCAAGTCGGTGGCATCTGACCCTTCCTCACAACCGGGAAACCATTACACCACGCAGAGAGGTCGAGGAAGGTGCCGGAAGAAGGGGTCAAACAGAATGTCGATATCGAATTGACCGTCGCTTATCCCTTTGAAGATTATGTCGACGACCCTTCGCCACCCTCGAATTGCACGACCACGGCGTTTCTTCCGTGCATTGTAGTTCGACGAGAGGAAGGTGCTGGAACGCGCTTGATCTCCAGAGATCCATAAACAGTGGGTAGCCTCCCAAATTGCTTGGCTGTGGTCTTCGTCAAAACGCAGGTAGGCCGCATGCAACTCCGCGAACCATCCCACTGGCTGGAAAGATACGGGTGGGGTCGAGGCTCAAGCTGACAGCCATGGTCGGGTGACCAAGAGGCTCTTGAGCATTTAAGAGCTGACCAACGACGGCTTCCACTTGGAAAGTCGATCGACCTTCCCGTCTGGTGGACCGAACCATTCCCAAGGCAGTTCCAGGCGGTCAACGAAGTCGCTAAAAATCATAGTCAGGACACTTAAAGAGTTGGCCAGGTCGACCGACCATGGCGCCACCTCCGCTGCAGTGAATGATTTCACCAGCATATACCCAGGAATGAAGTCACCTTTCGGAAGTGTAGGTGACTCCCCTGGGGCGGAGTCTGCCTGGTCGACTAGGGAGGGAGCCTTCTTTCCCGAAACTGACTCGGTCCCTGAGTCCGAAGATCCGAACATGGCTCGGAATTTCTCTGGACTCGGAAGAGTGACCGGTCGGGGAACATAGTCGGCCAAGACAGCTGAGAGCGGCGGATCAGTTGACGTGGAGCGACGCCGAGAAGACCGCGACCAACCAAGGTTGCCCGGACCATCTCGCTGTCGTCGCTTGCCATGTCATCGTCCGGGTCAGGCGAAGGAGTCGAAGGTAGACCACGGGAGGTCTTCGACTTAAGAGGTGACGAAGCAGGAGTGCTGGTCGCACTCGACTTGGTAGCTTTAGAGACCGTAGCAGGCGTCTTATCCGATGGGCGCCGAGGTCGCTTGCCTGACACCGGTGTAGGAGACACTGTGGAGGTACTCACGGGAGGAACCACGGGATCATTGAGTGGATTTAATTGAGTGGATTTGTGGCATAATCCTCGTGCTCCAACCCCGCCACAATGAAAGCGTATCGGCTCTGGCGGTAGTCCATTCGCCACCGCAAGTGTTCCACCAGCGCTCGCTCATGTTGGAGCCCCTCTCGCAACTGGACCACGAGGTTGTTGGTGTCTAGCAGCTCTCTCTCGAGGCGCTCACATCTGGTGGTCCAGTAGGCGTCGGGGGAGGGGACGGTCAAGTCTGCGGCCATACGCGCTTAGGCGGTCCTGTAGGCCGCGCAGCATCTGAGGTACGTCTATGGGTCCACCCATCACAGCCGGAGGATCATTTGACGGACAATGGGCGGGACAAAAGTGACCGTCCTCACGGGGTCCACCACAACAGGGGAGCTGGAGGTAGACCAAGGGTCATCCACGACTGGTGGACTGTCATCACCTACGGTTTCAGAAGAAACCGTCGTGGACTCCCTTGGTCGGAGAGGAGTGCCGATCAGCATTCGGGAGTAAAGCTGGGCCTGTAGATCAGCAGCGTTAGCAGGGGTGACCAGGACCGGCTCTTCAGGTGTTGGGTCTACCCCAGAGGAAGGAACAGCTAAAGTCACATCAAGTCAGATAACGGATATCAAACGCCAAACAAGATAGGAGTACTTAAGGGATGAAGAAGTTGAAGACATGCGCGTGGTCAAGCGGCTGTACCGTTGACCAAGTGCAGAGGGCGGCAGTGGTGGAGCGTATCAAGAACTGGGAGGCCACAGGACCAGTGGGTCAAAGAGAAAGGGGCTGCCAAGGAGGAGTGACCGTTGGGTAAGAGACAGAGGGACGGGGCGCTAAAGAGGACGGGGAATGACCGTTGGATGAAAAGAATGCACGGTCAAAGCGTGCTAGTTTGTTTTTAGCCGCCATTCAAAGTAGTTAACCTCGATTAGCCCGATGGACCGCGGTTCCTCAAGGTGGACCCCTGTCCTTCAAGGTCGACCTTGGTCTATCGTAGACCTCGGTCTTGCAAAAAGATAGACCTTGGCCCTTCGGTCGGTAGCCTCTTGGCCCTTCGGTCCCTGAAGTTCGACCTTGGTCCTTCATCAATGGACCTCGGTCCTTAGTCGATAAACCTTAGCCCTTAGGTCGACGAACTCTCGGCCCATCGCAGCGGGGATGCATCCGACTTTTTCTTCGCATGGTAATATTGGCGGTCCACTGGCACCCCCAAACTACAGAACTGCATCTGGAATTCCTGTAACAAGTCTTTCCAATTTCCACGAACAGATCAACTTAGTTGACGATACCAGTTCTGGGCAGGTCCAGTCAATAATCCTCCAATAACAAGACACTTTTCCTCAATCTGGCGCTTGGTCCCTCTTCACAGTGGTCACTCAACTGCGTGATACGTCCTCATATTGGTCTTTTCCGTGAAACTCCTTGAGATCCGAGGTCGCTGAGAGCTTGATACGAGGGACCATGTTAGGCATCTGTTCCAGGGTAGCATTGGACATTCTTACCAGAGGTTCATCGAGGTCCATGTCGTCTGGGTCGTATACGCACAAACCTACCGGCTCCATCTCCACGTCGGTCATCCTTTGGTTACTTGCAGCTTGCATACCTTCACTTGGACCCAGCTGGTCCGTTGACCTCTGCGCCCTCTGTCGACTTCTGGCCGCGCTTCCATCGATGTGTGCTTGCGGTACTTGGCGTTCTTGTAAGAATTTCGCCATTGCCACTTTGCCTGTGAATTACCTACCGGGTCGGTAGGCACTCCTCCCCAGTCAACTTCGTCACGTGACGAGGTATAACTCGATACTGGTCTTGGCTCATTTCTGATTGGTTGAAAATTTGACATATCAGACGCCCGACTTTCCCTTGGCTGTACAAAAGTGGCCGTTTTGTGAGCTCGCTGCTCGTCGCACGCGCTCTCCGCTCGGGCCTGCAGCAGCGACATGCCGGTCGGTCCTAGCGGCATTCGGCCCACGTGACTAGCGACGGGCGACCCTCGCGATGTTTGCCTTTCAGAGACCTGAGAACCCTGAGGCAAGGTGGTCTGTGATAGACCTTGCATACACCATGGATTATTGATTGATTATTGCTCTCAAGGGTGGACCTCGATGTCTTGCAGGGTCATCTGGCTGTCGTCAGACGGTGCTTTGCAGCGGTAGCATGAGGTGAGTCGAGTAGTACTGGGGTAGTTTCCACCAGGATACCCAGACGTTTGTGTAGGATTCCTAACGTGGTCTTGATATTGTTGAGCCCCAGGGAAAACACGTCTTCAGGCTATAACCTTCCTGCAACCATGCCCACCTCGCGAAGGAGGGGCACGAGCGCGGTGATTGCGTTTGTCAACGTCCTTAGCTTGGGAAGGGTCGACACAGGTTCACTGAGCGGACCCAGCAGTCGGATCTCGAGGGCTCAGGTGACGGGTTCGCTCTCCAGGAACGCGTCAAGCTTGAGTCGACGGTAGGTTATGGTCACGTCCGCATCCGCCCAGGACAACGGTCCTGAGGTCTAGTGGTCTACCGACTTGGTGTCACCTGATGTCTTCATCCGAAGCTTGGTCGGCTTGGACATGGCGATCGTATTTGTTGTATGTTCTTATCTTTTGGGGACAA
Source organism: Peronospora belbahrii (assembly GCA_920618645.1). NCBI lineage: Eukaryota > Oomycota > Peronosporomycetes > Peronosporales > Peronosporaceae > Peronospora > Peronospora belbahrii. Next base: position 36,648 of record CAKKTJ010000192.1, on the reverse strand, counting down.
TAGTCTATCGGTTTTCACCCTTCGACTGATTGTCCTCCGGAGCATGACAGATATCATGACCCAAGGCATCCTCGTCGAGGACATACGGAGAGTAGTTCGGTTTATCTTCAATAAGTTCAACCCTTGACCATATTGAGCGGGCCCCTCCCAAGGTCTGGTCGGTCCTTCGATCCTTTGTTGTTTTCTTGTGTAGTCACTGGCGATCGGTCTTCCAGTGACTCTTCGGTCTTTCTCTCAATCTTTGCTTGAACATCTTCATCTTCTTGGGACTCGCGGTGATATCCCGCGTCTTCCGAAGATCCGGGCACGCGCACCATTGTGGTGGAGTGGGTTCTCAAACTGCGTAATGAGACCCCAAACCACTCACTGTGCCGGACTGCCAACTGTCGGAGGGGGTACCCCGATGCCGCGTATAGACTATCTCTCACCTGGTGTACGTCGGCTGGTGGGTTGCACTCTTCGGAGGACTTGGTTGAGATGTGACGTCGGCCTTGAGAGAGGTCGACCTTGGGGTGCCTCGAGTGGATATAATTCACTCAGTAGGCGGGTAGGTGGCCACTCGGTCGACTAGGTCGAGGGTGGACTTATAACCAAATTCTTTAGGGGAGATTCTCAACCATGGCATTTTCCTTGATATCTCAGGGGTGTTAACCGCCTGGCCTTTACTTGCTCCCGGACCACTAGGGTGGGGAGACCCCTTCCGATAGCGGGTTGGTTTGGGGGGTGCTACTCAGACGAACCCACAGGCCAAATTATCCTGGGGCTTTATTCGCACTTGGGTCTTACCACACAACTGTCTTCGACGGGGGCCAAAATGTATCCCTTCCCGAAACAGGTGGGTAGACTTAGTAAGTACCTTGGAAGCACGACGGAGGTGTGCTATGTAGATCGCAAATTGAGTAGTATATAATATAGTCCTATCTTTTAACTTCTTTACTCTATCCTTACCCCCAAGACCTGATTCTGCTTGCCGAGGAGCAGAGGGGCCGGGAGGCCCAGGGGCCGAGAGGCCAGGTTGACCGAGGGGCCAGGTGACCGAGAAGCCGGGTGACCGAGGGGCCGGGTGACCGAGAGGCCGAGGAATCGAGGGACCAAGGGGTCGGGTAAACGAGTGGCCGAGGGACCGAGGGACCACCGACCGAGGGACCACCGACCGAGGGACCACCGACCGAGGGTCCACCGACCAGGGACCACTGGCCGAGGGCCCACCGACCGAGAGACCAGGGTTACCTCGAAAGACCGGATGAACAGGCGCTTATTGAATGGGGTCTACCACGAAAGACCAAGGTCTACCAACGTCAATCTTGAAAAGAACGGATTTCACCTCGGAGGAACCGCGGCCTAACCGCGGTTAGCTCCTCTGAATGGAGCACTCTTGAACCGTACAATTTCCTCATCCAACGGCCGTTACCCGTCCCTTTTTAGCGCCCCGTCTCTCTGTCTCTTACCCAATGGTCGCTCCTCCTTGGTGGGTCCCCTTCTCTTTGACCCTCTTCTGACCTACCAATTCTTGAAACGCTTCACCACACAGCGATCCCTTGATCCTCAGCTTAAGATTTCGATAAGAGATTCATGCTGTCCAGAACATAACATACGTCATATTTCATTACCATATTCTTCTGTGCATCACATTCCACCAGTATCTGAATTGTTCCATGACGAATTGGCGTCGTGTTTTAATTGTCTTTTGAAAACCATGCACGCTATCAGTTTGTGTCCCTTGTTCAAAACGTTCGTAATCAATCAAATATCGTAGATCAGATGCCACGTGTACATGTGCAGCATTATCAAGGCGCCACTGCCAGACTGGGTGGTCACTTGACCCATGACAGCTCTTTGTTACCAGTGGGTGCCACAATTTTAATAGGTTTTATCTTCTTTCTTTTACTTAATTTTAAGCCGTCATTCAGCTTGCTGTGCTTCATATGAGTCGTCTTTAGCTGACTACGTTCTGACTGCGAGTTTTTCGTAAATTTGGCATGTCTGTCATCGTTCCTTAACGGGACAGTTTGCCATTCTATGTTCCGGCTAATGACACCTAAAGCAGGTTCCTTGCTTCTTTTCTGTCGTTATATTGGGTGTAGTTCGTTGACATGTTTTTCAATTAATGGTTTCTTAACGGGCTTGCTTGCGTTTGGTCGTTGCCATAACCAGACCTCTTAACGCCTCTGTCTTCAAGTCCTTGCATGAACCCTCTTGCGCCGTGCCTGCTAGTCTCTCGATCACATTTGTTGAAGCTGTCCAACCGGAGGATTTGATCTTTCAATTTCTCTGATGTAATAACTTTGTCATCCCGTAATCCAACATTTTCTTTTCTCGCATCATGCCCTTGTAATAGACCCAGGATTGGCCACACCATCCAACAGGCCGTCCGTCCTTGTTGATATCCGCTTTATTTGATATTGTCGTCAAACAAATCGCGAAATGAGTCAATGTGTATCTCTTACGCTGCTGCCCTGTGTAGACTTGGGCTCATAACCCTGTTGCAATATCCTATGCGTTTAGCTTTGTTTAGCTAGTACCGTGGTCTTGCCTCTACAAGAAAATACCCGGTGTGTACTTCTAACATACAATTAATATATTTACTTAGCTACGCTCTTTTCGCTAGGACGACTTGCTCTGTTTGCTGCCAATTCCAGACTTGAGTGATCCACTCCTACACGCGCTCTGTTTGCTACTGCCTTGTCCCGTATCCCACTAACTACCAGTATCAGTTAAGACAAGTTTTACTGTTAGTTGCATATTACAACAAAGGTGCCAAAGATTTTAAATGTGCACCTTGTTATGGTTTGTGATTGCAGATCACATTTTGGGTGGATCCCTCTTGTGTGCATTGAAGAAGGGCTCCTGCGCACTATCGCATATTTCGAGACTTAGACCAATCTAAGTACAAGCGGCCAACCAACAACACAGCGCATCGAAAGAGTGAGATAGCGACCCAGAGTAAAGAAGCTCCTCGTTAGCTATTGCACTCAAACGAGTATTGGTTGTTTCACGCTGGGAGCTCTGCATCGAACAGGCTGAATGTAGCTGTCGAGGGTTGCAAGAGTGGTGCTTATGCAGCAGCAGAAATCATAGGAAAATAAGCAAGCCAAATTGCCCTGATACGCTTCTTCACATCCACTACGTAAAAGCTGTTGAGACGTCCCATGCGTTGTTATTAGCCATGGGTAAAAAAAGACGCCATAACATTGTATTGTCAAGAAATCGCAGCTTTCATGCGTTCATTAATCATCACATGGTGGCTTATTGATCAATGATGGGGGGGTAAAACATCAGAAGCGAGCAGCAGTATAGACGAATTACGTGCTTATTGGATTTCGTAAACACAAACCCACATGTGCCTTTACGCATGTGCCTTTACTCATGTGCCTATACCACATGCCTTCGGATCGCTTCTCCTGTTACATAATTATGTAAGCTTAAGTAGCCACGTTTTGCACGGTTTGCACGTCTTCTTGAACACCGCCACCTTCACCGATCTTTGCACCAGGAAACTTAACGATCACAATGCTTGCGTTATCGTGGCTGCAATGCACCAACACAAACTAATATCAGCGAAGAATAAGGTTATCACTACAGAGCATAAAAAAACTACCTATTTACACATTGGTCCAGAACCTCTTCCGCAATCTGTTTCAAGTCAGCCTTGCCTTCTGCCATGCGCTTACGAATAAAATCACAGACCTCATAGTTGCTCATGACATCACAGACACCGTCACACGCAAGCACCAAAAACTCCTCCGTGTTGTCGATCATAGTCGCAATCACATCCGGAGAACAAGACACCTGCTGCTCTGCGGCCGGCAAGTCGGTGCGGGTCTTGTAGCGAAAGTCGCCAAGACCACGCGAGACCGACAAATCTCCATCCACGCGATTGTCCCACACCGTTCCGCCTGCATTTATAATACGCTCATACTCTTTTGGCTACAAACAGTAATCGTAACCATCTTACTCACGTTAGCAATGAACACCATCAGTGCATGTATGTGTTTTGTTTCTCCTTCTTGCTAACATGTCTCTCACCTTCCAAGGTTTGTGGTCACGGGACATCTTGACTGTTTCGCCATCTCTAAATAAAAAACAGCGCGAGTCACCCGCGTTTGCCACGACAATACCCTTGGGCGTAATCAGTGCAACAACCGCCGTAGAGCCGCTCCGTACACCGTAGAAGGTCTCCTTGCCATACGTATCACGGATACTTTTGTCCAAACTCACAAAGGCCTTACGCATGGCGTCACTCAAAGCGTCGTTACTTTGTCTTGAGCTTTCGACTTCCAACTTCCCGTCAGAAGATATACTCTTCAATGCATTCGCCACTTCTTCCGTGATTCTTTGAGAGGCCAATTGAGCAGTAAGATGACCGCAATGGCCATCAAATATAGCAAAGAGTGAAAAGCCCTCGGGTAAGCCAGCCGGTTTAACGTCTGCCACGTGTGCGTCCTCCATCGTCTGACGCCATCCCTGCATGGCAGCAACTGCATATTCAAGACCATTACCCGTTCCACCTTCTGTTTCCTTCGTAGTATCAGGCACATCCATCAAATACATGATTTTGTTTGTCTTCAACCCTCTTGTTTCTTCGTACGTAGAACTATTTAACTCTAACGATACTTTGCTGTTTTTTTCATCTTGTCATTTCATGTCTAAACCTTCTGATGGATATAATTTGACTAGTACTTCAGATGGATACGTTTGGCAAGAACTTTTCTCTACATTTTTATTTTGAAACTATCTCAAATTTTAGAACTTGCTTAATTGTTTGGAAATTTGATTTGATGATATTCATGTTTTGCATGAAGCATGTTTTTGACTACCTGGTTGTTATTTTATTTCGCCACTGTAATAACGCTTTAGAATGCAGCATGTCTGGTTGTGTATTTATCTACTCGTAGCTTGTGCAAACTAAGAGGACCGGATGACAAAATACAGCAGCAAAAACACCATGATCACAAACAGGATCAGATACAGCATGTGTTTGCTTCCACCCTGTTCCATCATGACACCAAGTCGCTTCATAGTGCCCCCTAGCAGTCCCTCTGTATTATCAAACTCCTTGCCCTGTAGTAGAATGCAAGCTTGTCACTAACCACCACTGTAACTAGTATCAAAAGGTCAACCACAAGACAATATTCGCACCATGCCATCAAGAAAACGGTTCTGATCCACGACTTCTGAATGAATATTACCTGACAACTGTAGTAATGTGTAAGTAAGTTACAACAAATGTCAGGATAGTCAATACGTAGCAAAAGCTTGCGACAATATCCAGCTCCACACCTGCTTTAGCTGTGTGATCTGCAACGATAAATGACTAATTTGCTCGTCATTTTGCTCCTCTAGTAGCCGTTTCGCCTGCTCGCCATTGTCAACACTCCTTCCATTCTGCAACATTCCATTACAATAGCGGAACAAACAATACAAGTAAATACCTCTCATACAAAACATCTTATTCTAAAAGCAGCTAGATACGTATGTACCTGTGTTCGAGAAAAGGTACCTGAGAAAAGGGCTTCTCGCGTAGTTGCTCGATTGTTTACCATTCGATTGTACATGAATGAACGCTGCTAAGACGACTCTTTATAAGCTTGTAAGTTAGTTTACGTCATAAAGCTTGCGGGTGTATTTTACTGGCTAAAAACAGTAAAAGAAGCAAAAAAGCACAGGCCCCTTTATGTGGTGCACACCGCACCAGCTAGAACACATTTTTGACAATTGATGATTCACGTTTGCTTCAACTTTTGGTCATTTATTCGAATGTTACTTCACGTCACGTATGACACGACAACAATCAACATCAAGGCATCGAGTCTTCCGGTCGCTTGATTATCACAGTCTTGTGTTCCAAGTAATTGTGCAGCCCCAGTTCTCCGTTCTCTCGCCCAATGCCCGAGTCCTTGAAGCCGCCAAACGGGGCATTTGCATCGAAAACATCGTAGCAGTTGACATACACTGTACCCGTGCGAATGCCATTAGAGATTTTAATTGCATGGTCAACATTCTTAGTCACAATACCAGCACCAAGTCCATAGGCGGAGTCGTTGGCACGCTTAATAACTTCGTCGATGGTCTTAAATTTGAGAATAGGCATAACAGGACCAAAGATCTCCTCACGAGCAATAGCCATGTCATCCGTTACATCCACAAATACCGTAGGCTGGATGAACCAGCCCTTATCACCATGGCGCTTGCCACCAGTTAGCAAGCGAGCGCCCTCCTTCACACCCTTGTCGATGTAACTGAGTATCTTCTCAAACTGACTTTTATCAATTTGAGCTCCCTGCTCCGTGGCGGAGGAGAATGGGTCGCCTACGACACGAGACTTAGCAGCCTCCACCGATCGTCTTACAAACTCATCGTAAATGCCTTCTTGCACGTACACACGCGTGCCGGCAATGCAGCACTGGCCCTGATTCAGGAATAGACCGAGCTGTGATTGCTGGATGGCCAAGTCGATGTCGGCATCGTCCAGGATGATATTGGCCGACTTGCCACCAAGCTCAAGCGTGACACGCTTAATATTGCTCACGTGCGATGTGCGCATGATCTGATAGCCAACCTCAGTGGAACCTGTGAAAGCGACCTTGTCGACATCGGGATGCTGCGCGAGGTGGCAGCCAGCAGTAGCACCCGCACCCGAAATAATGTTGATCACACCCTTAGGGAACCCAGCCTCTACAATGAGTGCTCCGACGCGGAGAGCAGATAGCGGTGTCTGCTCAGCAGGTTTTAGCACAATGGTGTTACCAGCCGCAAGAGCTGGGCCAAGCTTCCACGACATCATCAACAGTGGAAAATTCCACGGGATGATTTGTGCGCACACACCGACAGGTTCGGGCTTGTTGTAGCAAAAATAAGGTCCCGTAATTGGGATAACGGTGCCATGAATCTTGTCGGCCCATCCAGCGTAGTAACGGTAAGTCTTGAGCACAAGACCAAGATCAGCAGTCTTAGCCTCAGCACATGGTTTGCCATTATCGAGCGCTTCGAGGGCAGCAAGCTCGTCAATATTTTCTTCGATGAGGTCGGCAAGCTTGTAAATAAGACGACCACGATCCGCAGCGGACATGGTGCGCCACGGGCCGTTGAATGCTGCGCGAGCAGCAGCCACCGCAGCGTCAATATCGGCTTTGTCAGCCTCAGCGACGTCGGCAATCTTTTCTTCTGTAGCAGGGTTAAATGTCTTGAAGGTCTTGCCCGAGATTGACGGCACAAATTGGCCATTAATCAGTAGATTGGTCTGCTTCACGGGAACGTTTTTGGCTGAGAAGTAGCGTGAAAGCATGACCGGCTTGGGAGCGAGTGCAACTACTTTCGTAGCAAAGGCGCTTGCCTGGACGTGAAGAGATTGACGTAGCATCTGGTGGTACATGGCGGAGGTTACGAAGAAGCTGATGAAGGTGGCGATTTAATACAACAAGCGTGTAAATTGCAGAATGAGCAGGATTCGGCCAACTAATGTGCACTAACTTCAACTACGATCTTTCCACTGTGTCTTTTTGTATCTAGAACGACTCGAATGATGTTAACGGTAATGCAATGACTCTTGTTATCAGATTGCATCGTAATCGAGAATGATGATGAAGGAACTTTCAAAGCAAACAATGTAACAAAGTGTATTTGTGCTTCAAGAAAGAGCAACAACGTGGATATAAAGTAGAGGCATCTCCATTTTACGATGAGGTTAGAATCGAGTCAGAAAGGGGCTGCGGAACAAACCTACACTTGTGAGTCTTACACGCGATCTTGAACACCGAGCTGCACCACACTCTAAAAGATTTTGCTCAAGATAGACGTCTTACAAGCGGTCGTCGAAACGGGCGAGAGGTGGCACCTCAGCGGGCAGACCCTTGCGGATACGTACAGCGTTTACCAGCTTGCCGGACATGTTGTTCGTGTCAGTCGGGTCACCGCTCACAACCTGGTAGTGGTCAAACACACATTGCGGGAAAGCCTTGCCACCTGTAGCTTGACGCAGGTCAGCCGTGAAACCAAATGACTCGTTAACAGGCAAGTAAGCCTTCAGCTGCATCATTGGAGTACCGGGGCGCTGCTCCTCAGCAAACACGTGGCCACGACGACGAGTCAGCACTCCATAGACACCGCCAACAGCATCCTGAGGCACCTGAATGTCGGCAAGGAAGACAGGCTCCATCAGAGCAGGCTCTGATACCAGCTGACAAGCGTACACCACACGGCGAGTGGTAGGTAAGATCTGGCCCATGCCACGGTGAATAGCATCAGCGTGCAGCACCACATCCAGCAGGTTCACACGCATACCACGCACAATTTCCTCGCATAGAACACCATCCTTGGTGGCCCAGTTAAAGCCGCCAAGCACCGACTCCTTAATTTCATTCAGATATGATACACCCTTGGTGGCGTCCACAAACAAGTTTGCACCTGTGCCATCGGGACCGTAGCCCCAAATCTTACGGGCGTCCGTCACGTCCCAGCCGTGGTTATCGGCCAGATAGCGAGCCCGCAGCTTTTGATCGAAGCGAGGGCTCACTTCATCCTTTCCTTCCTCAATTTCTTGCGTCAGTTCATCGCTCAGAGGACCAGCCTCGCAGAACAAACGGTTGTGCTTGTTCGGCGACTTGGACAGACACGTCTTCGACGAAGTGCCCGTAATCGTCTCACGGTAGGACACAACAGGCTCCGAAATCTTTACCTCCGTGCCCATGAACTCCTCCTGCAGATCCTTCAAACAGATCTCGAGGTGAAGCTCACCGGCACCAGCAATAATGTGCTCACCCGACTCCTCCGTGTAACACAGAACCATAGGGTCAGACTTCGACAAACGCTTCATACCCTCCACAAGCTTAGGCAGGTCCGCAGCGGTCTTGGGCTCAACAGCCACACGCACAACAGGTGACACGGAGAACTTCATAGTACGGATCGTGTGACCCGTCTCAGATGTGGTAATCGTACCAGACTTCAGCAAGTACTGGTCAACACCAACCAAGGCGCACGTGTTACCAGCTGGAATGTCAGGCGTCTGCTCAACATAACGACCCATCATAATGACCGTACGCTGGATGTTCTTCACCCACAGGTCAGTCTTCTTGCCAGGCACGTAGTTAGGACCAAGCATGCGGACTTTCTGACCGGTAGCGATCTTGCCCGCGAATACACGACCAAAAGCATAGAAACGACCCTTGTCCGAGGTCGGCACCATCTTGGACACGTACATGACGAGAGGACCATTGACGTCACACTTGCGAATAGCCTCAGCGCACTCATCGTCCTGCGGACCTTCGTACAGAGTGTCAACACGGTACCTCTGGGCCGTCACAGGGGACGGCAAATGTACCACAATCATCTCAAGAACAGCATCGGCAGCTGGTAGCCAGCGCTGCATGACACGCTTCAGCAAGGGTTTGCCTGTAAGCTCCTTCTCGTCCGACTTGAGCTCAACGCCCACGGCCTTCATCATCTTCTCGTACTTGGCCTTCTTGTCATTCATGATGGCCTCGAACATCTTGATGATGGGATCCATGATAAACTGACAGAAAGCACGCTTGAGAGAGCCCTCCGCGTTGTTTTTGCTCGTCCACTTCTTGTTGGTGGCATCAAAGTACCAGTCACCCCACAGCTTCTGCATCATCTTGTCTTCAGCAATACCAAACTTCTTTGAATATAGACGAGCAAACTTTTTCAGGGTAAAACCCCACTGATGGAGACCTGAACCAAAGGCGACCGTGCCCTTCTCGGGATACACCTGAACATCTCCCAGCTTTTCATCAAAATAAGTGGCAATAACTACGTTTACCGTCTCAATAGCACGAGTAAATGATTGGTAGCAGTCCTCAGGCTCAAGATGTAGCTCAAGTAAAGCACGATCCACTTTGTTCACCATGAGTACAGGCTTCACGCGTTCACTAATTGATTGACGCAACACTGTCTCCGTCTGCACGCAAACACCTTCAATACAATCAACGACAACCAAAGCACCGTCCGTTACACGTAGAGCAGCCGTTACTTCCGACGAAAAGTCAACGTGACCAGGTGAATCAATCAGATTGATCAAGTATGAATTCTTAGAAATCTGCACTTCTTCTGTCTCGCCTCCAGCAGCAGCGGCAGCCGCATCATTGGACTCTTTGGCAATAGCAGCAGCAGTAGCTGCCTCTCCAACGTCCATGTCGTATTCAAAAAACATTGAAATACCAGTAGACTTGATAGTAATACAACGTTCTTGCTCATCAGCACGTGTGTCGGTAAAACGGGCTTCACCAGCATGTTTTGCTGAGATGATACCGGCTTTCGACACCAATGAGTCCGTCAATGTGGATTTACCGTGATCAACGTGAGCAATGACGGACATATTACGAATATTCTTCGTATAGTCCATGATCTCACGCATCTGGTCAACTGTGAAGTTCACCTAGAGGATGAAGTAACATTATTTCAAAGAAAAGAGGCATATGCATAAGTATGTGTTTATTATATCAATTTGTTTTGTATTAATTTCAGACGTACCATAATTGCTACTTGAGTATAAAAAATAAAAGGCTAAGCGTATACTTTCGTTCTCTCGTTCGGGCTGGATCCAAAAGAGGAAATGGTGGGTGCCAACCACGTTCTAAAGGACGTCAGCCGATAAAAGGGGGGGAGTAGAGAAAGAGAAAAGGAGAAAAGAGCCCACAAATTGGTGGAGCACAGCGTCCCTTCCGGTTCGTAAGATTTGAGTGGACGTATACCTCTTACAATGAGACTGTTCAATCGAGGTTCATTTTTTGTCTAAGGTTTTTTGGATATGTGGTAGTCATTTTTTTGATACAATAGCCCATAAATTGGGTATATCGTAAGGATATTTCGTAATCGACAAACAGGAAGAACGTGTCGCGTTGTGTCTTAATTGTTGATAAGTAGGATTACTAGATTGACAGTCGTATATAAAGTATTGATACGATGCTATACTACCGCTTCAATCGACAGTAGACCATTTTGTGCGATTTCTACGTTTCATGATGTCATTGTAAATGTGCCAAGTATTTAGCAGGATGTCGTTGCCATTTTCTTGTATCAAGAAAAGAAGCAGCAAGACTTGAAAGGATTCGTGGCCACATTTTGCGAGTATAGCATTGCGTCTGCGTTTTGCTTGTGGAAAGCGGCCCATTACAGCTTTGCACCGAACGTTATGTGGTTTGTGGAGTGAGGCAATTGCAAAACACTTTTGAGTTGCACATTTAGTATCGTGTACTTGTGTGCTAAAGAGAATGCAAAGTGTAGATAAACGATAGTGCTTCAAGCGCATGAAAAGTCAATCATTTGTCTAGTGCTTACTCTATCTCTCGTCTTTCCTCTCGTCTTTCTACTGTATCTGCCATACAAGCACGAGCTCATTAGCGATGAACAGAAAAAAAGACCCGAGGCTGACACCGAGCCATCGTCCCTGTTACAAGAAACGATGACGACTTGAGCTTGCACTTTTGTCCGACAAATGCTCATTCCAGGCCCCACATCTACATGAAAGTGCTCGACTGATTCAACTGGCACTGCTTGAACTGGTCAAGGTAAAACTGGCACGAGCTTATGTCGTTGCTGTTAGAATTCAGGCACTCCAGGAAGGCCTTTTGGTCAGCGCCGCACTGATTCTCCTGTGGCGGCTGTGCGGCCTGGTTTTCGTGTGAGGCCAAGGCGCTCTGCTGCTGTTGCGGAGCCTCAGAGCTTCCCGAAAACGATCCAGCTACGGCACCCACGGCACGATGAGCGACAGCGCTGCCAGTACCAAAGGCCATACCTTGAGCCACCGTGCTCATGAGGCCGCTCATCAACCCGCCACCACTGCTGCTCTGGTGAGCTGGAGCGGGAGCAGCCTGAGCGTGCGCAGGGGCAGGCGCAGCGCGACGCGACTGAGCAGGTGCAGGGGGCACGACGAGGGGCCGGGCGGGCGGCAGGACGAGAAGAACGAGAACGGCCCATACTATTAATACGTCTCTTGTATCTGATTTCTTAGTCTCTTGGTCATTTGTCTGTTTTAGTTCTGACGGTGAGGGCCGGAGCTCTTTGTACCACACCAGGTGCACACAAAGAATTATCGAGAATCACAGGATTTTTTGCTTTGACCTTCATTCTTTATGCTACCAATGAATGGCTGAGTTAACGTAAGCTGAATCTATTGTCTTCAACAATGCCATTATGTATCAGGTGTTCGGCCATTCCGTTCCAATTGCTCAACACGAGCCGTCAACTGCAGTAATTTTGTATCCACAGTATCAAAGCGAGTGTTCAATTGAGTCTGCATGGCCATTACTTTCACCAGAATTAGATTCAGCAGGTCCTTGTTCTCGTCACTATTGCAGTTGTTTTGATCGAGGCTGCCTGTAGCCATTGTCAGCAAGTACAGTTGATTGCTGCATGTCGCTAGTATCTCTGACAATAGGTTCAAATCGTGCATGCGATGGCACCTTGAGCTTGGACAGATAGACTGGTAATGGTTCCAGGTTTGTAACAGCATGGAAAAATGGTCCGCGCTTGCGCTTCTCAGTGGAGGCGACGCTCACAAACGAGGACTTCTTGGCAATGTAAAGGCCTCTGCATACGTGCATGGGTGGCAGCTCCTAGACGGCATGCAAACAACATCATTACACATAGAGATTTGATGCTGCACAACTATCGACACGACGATAGTGATATCGCACCAGTTCACCAGATAGCGAAGCTGTCCACTCCGAGCGACCGGAAATACCCATATGCACAATAAGCAGACGCGCGGACAAGGTGCTACCAATAATGACTCGCATCGCCTGCCTCCGTCATTTACGATGTAAGCATCTATGCGAAGTTGCAATTCAATCGCAGCGAATATGACAAACCTGGACAAAGAGGACGTCAGGCGTGGTTAAATACGGGAGATTGAGGATCGAACTGATGTTCCACCTCCTATCTTTGTATTCAACAATCAGCAAGTGCGAGCGGGGCTCTACATGAGGCACGTTTTTGCGAGGTGTAGTATCCTGCAAAAAAGGAAGCAGCAAGAAGATAATATTAGACAAACAAATTCCAGCACTTCATACGTCTTCTGACTATGTACCTCAACGCGGTTTAGAATAAGAAGCGGATTTTGTACAGAACTGGTCGAAACGCGCATAGAAGTCAAATCAATGATATCGCTAGACGAAGTCAACCCGTACTCTTGGACATCTTGACAATATGATCTTGCCGGTCGTACAAACAAGCTCGATACAGTCCCTGTCCCACTTGAATCGGGTTTTATACTTTCAGACGCAATCGCGAAGCCCGCACGCGTGATGTCTCCCAGAACCAATCTTGTGTCCGTCGTAAGAATGCAGACAGTTGGAGACACACGGGCAACATCAGAAATTGGACCGACACTATCCTGGATGCCTTTTAAGTGAGAGTTTGCATCTATTCGGTCATGTTGCGGTGATTCCGAGAGTAAGGATTCGACAGTTGTCCAATAAAAACAATGAAGGACATCATGTCGCGCTCTGTAACACGACGCATATACTGATTAGAAGAGAACAACCTCACGTCAGTCAAATCTCAAAGAACTCACGTGCATTGACACTTGTAATCCACAAGGACTCCACGAATTCGCACTCCATGCTCGTCGCGTGCTATCACTATCTGTGTAAACTTCACGCCACGATAATACTACTTGTGAAGCATCAATCAACATAATGTCGGTCTTGGAGAAGGCCTATAACATATGACAAAGAAATTTACGTAAATTCGTAAGTTCACCCACTAGAAGAAGTAATGCCACAACCCAGTTTCTGCCTTTGCTTACGAGCAAAACGTCATTACAGGGGCTCCAAGATATTCCTTGCAGATCATAGATGTCCACACAGCCCTTCAAAATTACAGAGATACCACTGCACGAGTGACAAACCACAAGAGACTACCGTAAGAAAGTAGAAGTAACCTGATGATTACATCAAACACCTTACCTTGTCATAATAACCTCCCATATTTCGACTTGATTTGATGAAGCAATCGCCAGCAGGCTTTTCGTTTTTGATCCTTCAGACCAAGCAACAAGCCGATAACGTAACGATACATCATCCTAGTCATAAGGTCAATGACAGTGAGTTGACACCAAAACAATTTCTTCCACATATAGATTTCAGACCTCACATTGTTCATATCGTCTCCATGAATGACCAAAGTCTCAATTGGTTGGTCTAAGACACATTCCCTAGAACTCATGCTAGTATCAGTATCTTTGAATTGCATGATGACAACTCTCGGGCCAAGCGTCATTGCTGAAGCTTGCAACTTCGAGTTGAATCCTGTAGATACAAAGCTGATCAGTTAAATCTTCCCAGCATAATCAAGACGAAATGGATGCACCATTATGTAACAGATTGGTCTTAATGCCCGTCGCAAACCACGCCTTGCTCCACTCTGTTGGTCCATTGATAAGCATTTGTTTTGCTGGTAGTCAAATAATGCCCTCTTTTGATTCGTAGAAATCGTATACAAAACTTCTGTTAAAAATAAATTACGAACCTAGGTAAAGTACGTAAACTATCTGCTCCACAATGTATTTTATATCAAGGTTCTATGCAGTTTGCTTGACGTGCTTGGAAACTTGCTAATGATTGTTGGTCTATGATATCAAGTTTCTCGAATCAAATGAATGATCATAATGTATATCAGCCAAAGTTCTCTATCCTTGTTTGAATCTGTGCTAACTTTTTTGTTCTACCTTTGTAGACTTCGTATAAGCTATGTGTAACACGTCGACAACTTCTGCTGTATGTTGCAGCAGAAAAGCAAGTGTGATTCTCCCTGCTCTTTCTTCAAATTGTACCTGCATTGCCCGACCAATGGCTTTGTCACTTGGGTATAGCTCACGCGATTGCTGAGCTTTTGTATGCAAAGCCTGCTTTATTAATGGCGTAGCTGAAGTTTCATCATCCAGCATTGCACGTCGATATTTCCGCCAGATGTGCCATGCTGTTTTCACATGCTCTTTCTCGACTCGCGCTCGAATTTCGTTCATATACTTACTCTCCTTTCCAAGCCATTGCAGGACACAGCGTCGCTCATATCGTCTAGCAAACAGACACAGCTCATCCTGCTTCTTCTCGATGTTTCGATTTTCTTTACCCTTACCTGCCACGCTCTTCATCTTATCCAAAGACAAAAACCACTTTTTTGCCGTCGTCGTATGAGGAAACGACACGAACAGTTCTGCACGATGAAATCCCACACGCAACGCAGTCTTCTCCATTATATTCACGTACTCTAAGCTTGACGGATAAACCTGAAAAACCGCACGAGTATCGTGACAACTGGAAAGCTGTTTTACCAGCGATGAAAAGCAAATTTCCAGTCCCTTTGGCTGCAGCCATTGCAGCATAGATATTCCAATTGCAGCATCAAGAACACCGTCGCGAATTGGCAGTTTTTGTGCTGCATTTCCACAATAAAAGTCAGCACATGCTTGAGCTTCATACGCCCAATGTTTTTCTTCTTCTGAAGCGAGAGCGAGCATGGATGCACTAATGTCAAAGGCCAATGTAAAAGCTGTCATCATTTCTTGTTCGTTCAACCAATCCTGGGCTGCTTTTGTGCTTAATCCAGAGCCTGCACCCAAGTCTAAGAGAATAAACGCATTTGTCTTTGCAGTAGAATGTATCCACTTCATTGACTTCAATTGCAAGAGCTCTAAGGTATGACGCGTCAGATCTCTCTGAATACTGGCATTTGCTTGTGTCGTATAGACATTCGACTGCTTTTCATTATAAAAGTCACGCGCTGCAGCTGAGAGGGGCGTTACCAATGCATTATTACGTTCCTCTGGTCGCGGACCTTTGAACGGCATTGCCAATCAAACTATGTAGCCATTTTACCTATTCGTACGAGAATCAATCAATTGCCTGTATAAATAAGAGCTGACATTAAATAACTGATTCTAAGCTTGAACCGTGCACTAGTGTTCAATGAGATCAACTTAATACAAGAAAGAATGTTTGGTCTCTCGATGATCGATCATGTGCGTCTTCAGCGTTGTCAGTCATGGCTATTTCAACGTGGTCAGAGCCGCGGGGGCTTGACTGCCAATTAAATGTCGGACACCGTGAGTTGCGCCGAAAGAGTAGTACCAAACCGACAAGAGGCGACACACAAAGTAATATTGCTGCACCAGCTACTGCACCACCAATCAAGACACCAAGAACCACAAGTCCTAATGCCAATACAACTGGTGCAAGCAAAATGTACCCGGATGCACAAAAACAAGTTGTAAATGCTTGTCGGAACGTAAGGCGAGAATTCGCTGTGCACGGATAGAAGAAACAGCCGAGAATGCAAAATGTCACAGCCAATACAAATGCTGGTGGCCCAAATATCACAAAAAACATCACGCGTGTCACCACGCCAAAGCCTTTTTGGGCAGCACCTTGTCTCTCGATGTCCGCCATTTGATTGCCTGCACAGCCGCGGATATTCCACCACTGCAAACGCAACACCAGCAACATTTAGAATACATCAGTTAACATGAGACGCAAACGTGTATCCACTGTAAGTAGTAAGTAAATTCACCATAATTGCAATACCTGAAAGTGTTCCGGAAAGACACTATCATCGATAACCTTCAAGCAAATCCAGCAAAAGCTAGTGGTGCACACCACACATTTCATCTGGTTGCAACCACCAGTCTTCTCCACATGATTCTGACAACCAGGGCACGGTTTCGAAATTTTACTGATCAGCGCGTTGTTAAGCTTCTCCACTGCAATCATTTTCTTGTCGTACTCAGCACAAGTGCGACCTTGATGAGCACTACTGTGCACAAAGCAGAAATCACCATTGCACGCTTCACATTTGCACTCTGGATGATCGCTTCCGGCACATAACTGCGAGTGGCCGCAGTACGGGCATTGACGGGCGAGCTCATGCTCTTTGTTGAATTTGAACTTGCTATACTTCTGCCAAGTCTCCTCCGAAATCAATGATCGAATGTCATCTACCAATATCTCAGCTTTACACGCCGTCTTGTCCTCCAAGTTTTCAAAAAAACATTTAGGATACACTTGTCCCTCTTTAACCTTAAACTCCAGATAATTTGTTAAGCACGTTTCACAAAATGTATGCCCACACATTGAAAGTGCATACGACGTGTCCGTCGGTGCATAATCGTAGCAGATTTGACACAAAAATGTTTCCTCCATCGAAAGACCAAGTAAACTTGCCATAGATCGTAGCAAGCTAGGCACAGAACGTCGTAGACTATTGCTCTCTTGTCTCCTGTACAAACCCAAATCCTCACTCTCTACTAGCTCCTCTTCGACATTAATAGACAACCGCTGACTAGAAGCCCCAACGGCAACAGAAAAGTCTTCAACAGCTTTCTCATTCCTCGCCGCTGCATCAAATTCACTCCTTCTCATCCTTGATAGCGGCAATGACCGCCCCCGATCTCGAATACTAGTCAAAGTACCCAAAGTTTGCCCCGCAACAGCTTGCAAAAGTCTAGGTATCTGATCCCAACTGTCGCGTCCTGTGTCTTCCATCGTAACCAGTACTTCATTCTCCATCATAGTAATGGAAGACCCACCACGAGACAACATCAGATCTGATTCTCGCACCTCGTTCTTTTCTTCATTAATACGACAAAGATCACCAACTGCTGCAGCAGCAGACGCTGATGCTGCTCGTATCCGAGATAAATCACCCTCAATCTCTAGTGGTAACGATAAAATCTGATTCTCAAGAGCTGTCAATAATGAAGTGATATGAGCGGTCCACACTTCTGGCACATCTTCTTGCTGTTCATGTTCCTGTTGCCGTTGTAATTGATGAAGCCGCCAACACCACTGCATACGCTCATCCTCACCAGAAAATGTCTCAAGCTGTCGTAAAGAGTTGTAAAGATCTGCCAAATACGTGGCGCGATGACGGGTCAAAACTTCGGGCTTCATTTGAACTGCTGGAATTAGCCTCGACATGGCTACTGGCTAGACATGAGCTGTAATTGGTCTATAATCATGACATATTTTTAATTTTAGCACTGAACTTGCAAAATTGAGACGACATAAAAAAGACAGCATAAATACACCTCAAAGTAAACTTTAAGTTGCTCAACGTAATCAATCACTTGGATTAGACAACCATTAACAACAATGCTGCACTTTTGTTGAGCTGCAAGTATCATGACTCACGTATTACAGTAGTATTCAGTAAGAAACCCTGCAATTTTCCTCTTTTTTTCTTTTCCTTGATACTTGATAACGTTACTTTTATCCATTCAAAAGCAACAAAGAGTCGTTGATAAGATGCATTGCAGATGTTGTATCCACAAATTGGTTGTTAAAGCTTCAAGTACTGCAATTGTTCTCGTTAGTTTGTCAAGAGCAATTATCTTGAAAGATTTATGCATCGATTTTATGCAGATATTGCACAAAAGAATAGTAAAGACAGTAGTAAACTCATGCATAAAGATAAAGAAGCTACTCAAAGTCGGTTAAGAATTCACTTTCTCGAGCATCAAGTGGTGCAAAAAAATGATGAAGGCAAAATGGTGTGGTAACATCGTATTGTGTAGACCTCCGGAATTTTCGAGACCTATTCCACGGACTTAAATAGTCAATATATCAGTCTTTTCAATCTAACAGGTTTTGTTCTTCTGAGACACGTAGATATATCATTAAGTACGCTTCAGTTATTCGTTTTAAAAGACAAAAACAAAACGTACGACTCGCAAGCCTCCAGTCTCAAAATTTCCAACTGTTACGCTTTCATACCACAAGTATTGTAACGTGTGTAGAAGAAGAAGGAGAGAGAAAAGATGTTTGCAGCTATACGTTCGATTCAAAAGCCTGTCACAAGTACGGGATTGCGTTCATTGAGTGTACCAGCGTATAAACCCGATTTGAAATCACAAGCAGTGAAGCCTAAGGTGATTGATATGTACAGACATTTTCTTCTTTTCTCTCTTCTCTCTCGTGCTTTGGTGTTTTTCTATGGGACTAAAATTGATGTGAAATTTGTATGAAATGTAGAACATTAAATATTTTAAAATCTACCGTTGGGACCCTGAATCAAAGGAAAAACCATATCAATGCACATATCCTGTGGATTTGGATGAGTATGTAGCATGTGAGAGGGAGAGCTGCTGTTTGGATGTTTTTGATGCTAAAAATATTGTAAATATGTCTTGTAGATGTGGTCCTATGGTGCTGGACGCTCTGATTAAGATTAAGAGTGAACAGGACCCAACACTGACGTTTCGTCGGTATGTTGTGATATGATTCGTGTGGCTGGAATTGAGATGTTGAGTTTTCATTTAATGATGAATTTTGGCGTGTAAATGTGTCTGCAGCTCGTGTCGTGAAGGAATTTGTGGTTCATGTGCCATGAATATCGATGGTGGTAACACATTGGCATGTCTAAGTCCCATTAAGAAGAACAAAGATGTGATCAACATTCATCCGCTACCGCACATGTTCGTTATCCGCGATTTGGTGCCAGACATGACCAACTTTTACGATCAGTACACGTCTATCAAGCCATGGCTGCACTCGGATAAACCCAGCGATGTCAACCATGAGCATCTGCAATCTATTGAGGACCGCAAGAAACTCGACGGTATGTACGAGTGCATACTATGCGCATGTTGCAGCACCTCATGCCCTAGCTACTGGTGGAATCCGGACAAGTACCTAGGCCCTGCTGGTACGTTACTACTGTTTCATTGTGTGGCTGGAAGCACCCAATTAATAGCTGCTTGATGTTCAAAAAACAGTTTTGATGCAAGCATTCCGCTGGATTGAGGACTCGCGTGACGACAAGACGGAAGAGCGTTTGCGCGCGCTAGACGATTCGTTCAAGTTGTACAAGTGCCACACCATCATGAATTGCACGCGCACATGTCCGAAGGGTTTGAACCCGGCTCAGGCTATCGGTAAGATCAAGACGCGTCTTGCTAACTTGCATTAATCTCGCGTGCTGGTGTCCGAGAGATGCAGCAAGCCAGGCCACTGTCCATCCCTAAGGTGCGGTAAGCAGAAGCGGCACAAAACGCATATACTGCCTCTGTCAAGCTTTCGTGACCAACCAGTGTCGGTTAAGGATGCATTAACTGAAAAAAATACAATTTCGCGCTTACGCTCGCTCGAGCGAAGGAGAATCATGAATGAATGCTAGTGCTTTGCATTGTGAACGCTCAGAAACATTGTTTATGGCGCCTTTCATGGTGTCAAACAGGTTCGAATGAAAGCATGTTTATGTTTGTTTATTGAACGTGACAGGTCTACGTTTTGGGTTGACCTGTCGGCCTAGCGCTACCTACTCAACGCTGCACGCCAAAATCATGTCTAATCGTCCTCTTCAACATTGAGCACTTCACTGACACAGA
The DNA here is from genome assembly GCA_920618645.1 of Peronospora belbahrii. Lineage (NCBI taxonomy): Eukaryota > Oomycota > Peronosporomycetes > Peronosporales > Peronosporaceae > Peronospora > Peronospora belbahrii. The sequence goes on along the minus strand of CAKKTJ010000192.1, from coordinate 16,310 downwards.
GGAAAAATTAAAAAAAACAATGTAGCAAAAGCGAAAACGCCTTGTGACGAAAGGGGTCCTGGTCCTCCCACGTCCAGCTTGCGACGCCCGCAAGCAGAAAAATTGATCATACATTGCAGGACGATCCCGTCATACCGTTGCCCTCACTCGCTGGTTCACAAACGCCGGTCCGTGACGAATCTTCATCAAAGTCGTCTTCGTGCATGTCTTAAGAAAATTGACAGTCTTCTTCACCCCCATTGTAGATGTGTTGCGACCGTTGATCTCAACGATTACGTCGCCGACGCAAATGTGCCGCAGCAGCTCGCAACACGGCTCGTGGCATACGTCCGTCACCAACGGGTACGTGCCCTTGGCAAGACGTACCTCCTTCAGCTGCAAGCCAATGCTCCGATTTTCCTTCCACTTAATTAAGAACGTCGTACTGTCAGGAGTGTCTGCCATTGTCAACTTGGGTTTTGGTCGACCACGCACTTGGATGGTCGTGTTCACAGCATTTGGAGCGACAAGCGGAACCGTCAAAGCATCATCTTCACTGAGTGCCGGCAGCTTCACAACACCACGACCAGTTTTACCCTTCTTCTTATACTTAGCCAAATTGGCGTGCAACGGTGATTTGTTTGGTTTCGGTACATTAGCTGAATCCATCTTGTCTTTAGGAGCTTCCCGCATCATGATGTCGCTCTCCACGCTATCAATATCACGAGAAATATCCGGATCGTGTGAGAACTCATCCGATGGGTCAGACGCGTCTGCAAAGTCAACCTTGGAGGTTTCCACGTTGTTATCAATCAAAGCGCTCCCGCCACTTGAAGACATAGATTCGTCGCTCACTGAAGTAGCACTACTACGGTGGTGATGATGTATCTTCGAGTCATCAGATTCAAGTTCGAGATCCCAAGGGCTCGTATTCTGGTCACTTCCTGACACACTGCTCTCTGCAACTTCCGAGTCAGCCTCGTCAACAGCAATTCCCATTTCAATATCCGCGAGCATACCTACCTCCACGTCAAGATTGGCACTATCGACTGCTAAGTATCCCACAGGCAGTGGTGGCAATATAAACTCTGCTTCATTGGCAAGCTCATCTTCTTCGCCACACCCGTCTTCTTCAGGTAATCCTGCTTCTGAGCATTCAGCTTTATCAGGCACTTCTGCTACCTCTGTTAACTCGACTTCGTCAAAAAGTTCTGCTTCTACAGCAAACTTGGCTTTTTTAGCCATAACGACGTCCTCCAAATCAATGTCAGCGCTTGGTAACAACGACATACCGGCATCAATATCCTTGTCTACGGCTATTGCCCCCACCTTAAGAATCCTCGGCGATGGAATGTACTCGGGTAAGTCCCAGGGCTCCGTCGGTGACAGACGTGTTAAGCTGCTGACCGGGGACAACACTGGCTCCGCTTCATGCGCAGTAGTTGCTGCTTTTTGATTCCGTCGTTGCTCTTCACTACTATTGCGACTTCGATTACCACAAACGTTCTTACCAAGGCTCTCTTTTGATAATTCAACAGCCCCTTTCTCCACCTCAGTGGCAAAGTCTGCAACAGGCGCTTCGTCAGCGACGTCCATAGCGGATGGCGGCGCCAAATCGCTTGCGTCGTTGGTGATTTCCGTTGCAACATAAGGCGAGCTAGGCGAAGTCAACGGCGAGCTGCTCACCTTAGGAGAACTGCCCATATTTGGCGATGCACTAGGCGAAGAATTCCCAGATTTTGGCAAGCTCCGTACCATGGAAGACGTATTGACTTTTGGCGACATTTGATAATTAGTACCTGAGACATTTTCTGCTACATCACGTTGCCCTGTGTTCGCGGAATCTTTTGACATTACTGGGGAACCAGGAGGGGGCGTACGTTCGTGCCATTTATCCCCATGACGGTGCTCATGATGATGGCCATCGGACTCCAACTGGACTTGAAGAGAAGATGCACAAGGGGACGTAGTAGAAGCACGCTTAGTAATTGGGCTAGAAGTGTGATTACGGTGATGCGTAATACTCTCATTCGGTAATGTTGATGACGACTGGGACGCGTCTTGTGTGCCAGATGATGTGCGACTACGCGACCCTCCTTCGTGGTGATGTCGCTGTTTCTGGTCGCGAGTTTGCTGTTGCTCACGTTGCGGTTGCTCACGTTGCAGTTGCTCACGTTGCAGTTGCTCACGTTGCAGTTGCTCACGTTGCGGTTGCTCACGTTGCAACTGTTCACGCAGCTCCTGTTCTCGCTGTTTCTGATCGCAAATTTGCTGCTCACGTTGCTGTTGCTCACGCAACTCCTGTTCTCGCTGTTTCTGTTCACGAACTTGCTGCTCTCGTTGCTTCTGTTCGCGAATCTGTTGCTGTCGTTGTTCATATAGTTCTTGCTGCTGCTGTTCACGAAGCAGCTGCTCTTGTTCCCTTAACTGTTGCTGTTCACGTTCCTGCTGATCACGAAGTCTATGCAGCTCACGCTTCTGCTCCTGCTCACGCATTTGCTGCTGTCGTGGTTGAAGCTGCTGCTGCTGCTGTTGAGACTCTCCTTGACTAATGGTCACAGCTGCATCAGTTGATTGTCTTCGCCTAAATACCAGCCGTACGGGCTTATTCATCTGCTGAAGGCGGCCAAAAAACGCCTCGAACGTGTATTCCGCCGACTTGATGCCATTGGCTGACACCAGCGTATCATTGACAGCAACAGCACATCGCACCACTGGATTCGCACTTGGAGTCGATCTTGTGACAACTGGCAAACTCGTCGATCGGTTTTCTCCAAAAAACAGACCGAGCGGCCCAGTTTCCCAATACACCTGATACTCATGTGGTCCAAGAGGTGAGTGTGAAAGATTGCCTCCAGACCCGTTCGCCGGTGAGACGTCTCGTGGCGAAACCTGGTGGTCTTTATTGCTCGGCAGCCGGCGCTGCTCATGCGGCGTGGCTATGTGATCACTTCCTCCATTCATCGCATTCGGTCCAATCGAGTGCGATGAATTAACTGGACTAACCGAATCCTTGGCACCTGCAGCACGCCAAAATGCCCCTCGTGTTGCCTTAGGTGGTTTCTGGTCTTTCTGCGGTACCGAGTTGGCTCTCTGAATTTTGCCGGCCATGTCTGTTTCGTCACCATGTGGAACGTTTTGTCTTGCATAATGACTAGAAGGATTCATTGTATTCGTTGAGCTAGAGCGAGGAACACCAAATAGCTGGGCATTCTCTTCGTCATCTGACGACGGAGTGCTGGCTGATAGTCGCTCAAACCGTAATAATACGGGCTTTTTCATCGTAGCTAATATCTTGAAAAAGTCGGAAAACGAATGGTCTTTTGAACGTACAACGTTCACAAACTTGAGGATATCACCCTGATTAACAGCTGATGAGATACACGACTCGGTAGCTTTCGACACGTACGGAATCCCGTCTTTTTCAGATTCTAGAAAGATAACACCCAGTACACCTCGTTCCCATAGTACTTCATATTCATTTTCACCTAATGGTGGTAATTTTTCCCGTATTTTATCAGCCCACGTCGCACGACGTATACTGCTTCCCCCATGCCTGGAGATGAGGAGTTACTATGAGATGCCGTAGAACTACTGGACTTGGTCGAGAACAAAGGACCACCACGAAAGTTTTTACGGGACATTTTCTTCATGGCCGACGTTGTGTAAGCACCTTCAACGTTCCTCCTGCTAACGTCAGTCAGTCAATTGATCAATCAATCAGTCAGTCAGTCCCTTATTACGTCCACGTGACGGTAACTTTGTCCTTCCAATTCTTCGGTTCTTTCACGGAAGACAGCGAATAGACGGTCTTCAATTAAATACGATATTAATAGGTTAGTTTGAAAACCGGTGTACCGGTATATTGGGTTGCTGAGGGAGACCTTGCGTCAGAGGATCGTTTTTGTACTCGAACGACAACATGATAACATGCATAAGAACCACTAATGAACCAATCAAAATTATGCATAATGCACAGAGAAATACGGCTTGCGTAACGCGTTCATATACATACATACTCAAGCTGCAAACCGGTATTCCCGTCCAACTAAGTTTTTGGTGGTAATTTGCTCACGGTGTTTTTTGGATCGTAAATGGGTGATTTGAACGAATTATAGTGTCAACCACCTCAACCTAGAACCACTTTTATCATATGGGCAAAGGCCCCGCCCGACACAAGTAGCGATATGTCTGTGCTCTCGCTGTACGTTTATCATCGTTATGTATGGCTTACAAACTAGCGTAATGGTAGCATTTACTACAACATATTTTGCTGATTGCATGTTAATTTGGACTCGTCCGCATACCAGGGGAAAAAAAACGGGTTAAGGCATTTCGTGCTAGTCGCGTGACGGGGACACGTTCAATTGAAGAAGGCACTGGCAGAGATACAGATCATTAAGCACAATGTTTATGTCCAGAGGAAGGAGCGTTCATTACCAGAGGTACTTGATGGGTCTACAATTGCCACTTGAAAGCTTTGTGCTCTGGTCTTTTTCGGATGATTCTGACAAGTTGCAATTTTGCATTTGAATTGGAATGATTTTCTCGCCCTTCAATGGACGATTGTTTTATTAGGAAGAGGTGTCCATTTGCTTTTTGTAAGCCACCAAAGAACGAGCATGAAATGGGATGTCTTGATGGCTGCTTGAATCGTGCGGTGGGTGGTATTAAAGAACTCGCGTTGTAAGAGCAGATCAACAACATTCACTGATATATACAGTACGCGTGATGGCAGGCTTTGGTGGAATGCATAGCAGGGTTTTGCAAGTGTGGAGATCAGTGCGATAATATGAGGATACAGCGTGGTGTCATGCCTTTAACTAAGCTTATCGATTGCGGGAACAAAGGTCTTGGAATAAGGTTGCTAGAAGATATCAAAGCTGGTTCTTTTGTAAGCGAATACATGGGCGAGATCGTGACAGAGCAGGAGTATCACATGCGACGAGTGGTGGGTACTTTACTATTTGCATCGTGCTTGTTGTGTTTGCACTAACATGTTTTCTGCAAACGCTTCAACAGCTTTACCATAATGAGAAACATCGCTATATAATGGTGTTAAGCGGCGGTGAAGTCATCGATGCTACGCGTATGGGAGGTTGGGCGCGTTTCATCAACCACAGCTGTGATCCAAACTGCGGTGTAGAGAAGTGGGATGTCAATGGTGAAGAACGATGCGCCATTTTTTGCTCTGCGTGATATTGCTGCAGGCGAGGAGCTGACATTTGATTACAAGTTTGAGTCCTTTAGCAAAGCCGTACGTTCTCAGCACCTGATGCTCTTGAATGTGTAATTGCTAACCAGCTGCCTTTTATATGTACAGGAAATAACGGAGTGTCTTTGTGGAGCACCGAACTGCCGGAAGGTAATCGGAGTAAATAATCGTGTGTCAAAAGGTGATTAAGCCGTACCACATCAATAACAAGACGGAGGCGATGACACCTGTTGTTGGCTCGAAACTGCTCGACCCTGTCATAGGACTGAAAGCAAGGCCATTTCAAGGTGCAAAGGTTTGTATTCATACGTTATTGCTTGAATTTCACAATCGTAAGTTATTTTTGCTATTGCTCGATTGTTAAATTGTTACAGAAAGCAGAAGCTTTAATGCAGCGAATGGCACGGCAACGCCTTCTAAGCAGCAACGATATGCGTGTGTTACGTCGGTCACACGTGATGTTACAACGAAACTTGACGTGGCACATGGAAAATGATTTTGATCATTTGGCACTACTACCCTACTTTATCATGAAACACTCGTCCATGAAACACGTACCGGAACTAAAGCATGTACCGGATTTTTTCAACTGGAGAGACCTGCCCAATTTTCCAAAAAAAGCTCGTCGCTTACCTCGAAAGGCAAAAATTGCTCGACTTCGTGATATTACCGAGACATTACAAGCTCGTCAGAAGCAATAGGAGGAGGGGAGTGGCATTCACGAAGTTAAGAGTTTATATGGATTGCATAAAGCTGAAGCCATTATTTGTAGCTCAAATGTTACATGATTGTTCCATTTGTATATCTTATGACCTATGAACTTTTCCAATTGGTTGAAAAGCCAATAATAGGCTCAAGAACAAATTAAGACACGCCGTCGGCATAACGAGTGTCAAAGACCTTTCGTTCGTAAGGTGTTGACGTGACTTGACAGCTTCATTTTCACTTAAGGTGTAGCTTCATTAATGCACGTTCTCTTCTCTGTCTTATGCATGCAATTGTTTGTATTGCTTCTATAACACTAACTTTGAAATTTGATGATTGTAGCGTAATCTTCCGATTAGAAACGTGGTTAATAGCCATGGCAGGATACGACCACGAATCGAGTCTAAGCACGAGCATAACACAGCGCAATGACACTGGCAGGGTCACGTACGATCCTAATACAAATCACGGGTGTCAGCCCAGCGCTGCAGAAGCGCGCGAGTTCCGCAAGGTGAGCAAGCACAATGGGCAATTGAGAGACGACAGTAAGAGAAGAACTGAAGCTAATACCAATATGGGGACTTGTGCTGGTGTTATTGTCGCAGCGGTGGCTTCTGCTGACAGATCGTGAACGCATAGCGGCACTGAGCGGAGATGTGAATCAGTTTTTGCAGACAGCAACCGATCTGCTGCCGTGTCCTGGCTGTCGTAAGAATGCGGAAACGCTATTTTACAAGCTAGCAGACGGCATCGTTCGATTGCCACAGGCTGTCAGTAAATCGGGTCTTTGCTTTAATAAAGACAATCGCTTCCGACTCAACGAATCGTATTTGAATAGTCCGGACACGTCATTCTTGCTTTTCTACCACCAAGAGCAATGGACTAATGAGGGGCTAACGAAACCAACGAAACCTAGCAGTAAAGCTGGTACATCACGTGCAAGATGTCAGCTGCACTCGCAGCGGGTGCGTGGTCGCCCGCGTCCTGCGGCATTCGAGGCACTGTGGCTTAAGCTGCCGGAAGATCACCAGCGACATCTCTCTCATATTGACTCAGACCAGTTCCTGACCGACTTGGAAAACTATTTGCGACGTCATCGTTTTTGTTGCCGGTGCAAGGAAAAAGTATTAGAAGCATATGATTTGCTTATTGAGTCGAGCTGTAGTGAGGACGATTGCGAGGATTGTGGGGGCTTTGCATGCGTGGAGAAACATCATGAACATAGCGATTATGGCGATGATTTACACTATACGTCTTACTTATTTGACGAGCTTGCATTTTTTCGCGCTACAAACCAGATCATTGTGCCCTGTAATATTGAGTTTATGTCGCAGTTGATGTCCAGAGCAGATCAGAAAATTGTAGGTGATTGGGGTGATCGTCATGCACGGACAATCGCTGAAGCACAGGATGAAGTATTGATATGTCTAGGTATGGTTATTTGGGACAAGATGCAGAGCGTATGGACCAAGTCTCGATCCGAGAAGCGGTCAGAAGAACTGCTGGTGCATTGCGCTGTGTCTACACTGCGCCGTAACTTTGATGAGGCGGTGGAAGCATTGCATGGTGAGGAGATGATGGAACAGCTATTAGCAGAAGAAGATGATGAGTCTAGGAGATTGGCGAAGAAGAAAGAGAAGCGAAAGGAAAAGAAGAAAAAGCGCAAAACAGCATCAAAACTGAAGCTAGCGTATCGGTCAGAATCAGAGAAAAGTCATCAGTCTGAGAAGCAAAAGCTTAAGCAGACTAAAACGCGTAAGCAATCTGATAGCAGCAAGACCGTGGCATCTCAATCATCTACCAATTCACTTAGCAGTCAAGGTGACGACGACGATCTCACGAGTTCCAGTAGATCCACGGATGCGACGGGATCGCATCAGTGTGACTCGATTTGTGACGAGCCGTGTCAGGGTGGAGATTTGACACAGGACGAGCGTACGGAATGGCAATTGCTATCGTCTATGGGATGGAATGCATCGAACCAAATTATACCATCCTTGCCGGAGTTGGACGTGGATACGGATGACGAGAATCATGGCATTCCTGAAGACGACATTCGTTTTTGGAAGCAGAATCGTTCAAGTCTTGTTCGACGACGTATGGCTCAACGGCAGAAACTGCAGGAACGTTTCGATCAGTTTGTTTTGCGCACGACATCTCTCGATGGGTAGCACACCTTGAATCAGGACCGATTGACTACATTGGAGGGCTTGTCTGCCGGGACATGCTAAACCTGCGGCTTGCCAGTTTTATTATGTTGAGCACTAAACTTTGTTAAGCTGCCAATAGTTTTCAAGGAAAGAAGTGGCGAGTTTGAATGATAACTCATTTTCTTTTTCATTACTCCTACTTGCAGTTCAAAGTCTTTCTTTGCGTAGGGAAGACGGAAGGCTAAAGCAGGGCAAAAAAGGGATTCGTATGTGGCTATAGTCTCCAGTGCTTTACATCAAAACTCTACCTTACTAAGCTCAAATTCCAAGGACGAAATGGCACGATCGACCATGTCCTTGTGGTTCGTACATGCCATAAGAACGTTCGTAATCGCATGCCGATTCTTGTCAAGCAACGCTTGATAGCTTTCCGTCATTTCCACCGATCTGTGAAACATTTACAACACATTAATGGCTGGTTGCCAGAGCTGATCAGACGAAGAACAAATACTTACGCCTTTTTGACATCCAACAAATGCTGCTGCGAGCTAATCGCCTCTTCCTCGACTAAGCTGTCTTCATTTGAGATATTCGTGATCTTGATCTCAACTTCTTCAATCGCCGCTTGCTTTCGACTAAGACTCTCGGCTCGTTTTTCACGCTCTCTGGTCATCTGGTCGGCAAACTTTTTCACCTTGGATTCCCATCTCTTCTCAGTTTGTTTCTCGATGCTCAGCTGATTCTCACTTTGCTCCAATTCTTCAGTGAGCACAAGTGCTAAGTCCAGACGCTCGTTGGCGCGCGCGTTACGGTTTTGCTTGAGTTTTGATGCTGCTTGCCGAACTTTTGTCTTCAAATGGTGCGATAACCTCAATACTGCTTCAAGTTCTTCAAGCTCGGGATCCAATTCGAGCGTGTAATCAAAATTGTGAGCGTGTTTTGCGGTTGCAGGAATGATCTTCAGCCGTTTGCAAGTGTTCCTGTACTCGTGGATCTGATTGTCGAGCTGCAAACACATTGTACAACATGAGAAGGGATACAAGTGTCAGAATACAAAGGCCTCTATAGATAGTAGTACTACTTAAGTACAATGGTACGTACACTGTCCCGAATATTAGCGGCACGGTTTTCATCATTTTTGATTTGTGTTTGAAGCTCATCTTGACGAGCAAGATTATGATGAAGCTGATCCGTCAGTCGCGCCCTTTCTAGAGCTATTTGCTCGATGTCGTGTGCAGACAGTTCCTGATTCTCGATACGAGTGTGTAGCTTCTGAATTTCTTCCTGACGGGCACGGAGATCGTTCTCTGTAAACACAACATACAGTAAATAAAACACAGCGAGCTAGCGGTAATCTTGATAAGTAGTGACAGCGACGTACCCAATGATTGTTGAACTTCAGCAAGAGCCTCCACCTTCTTGTCAAGTTTGGCATTAAGTGTCTCATATCGGCCAACTAACTCCTTGAATTTAACAAGATCGCTCTGACAATCAGCTTTCTTTTGTTTAAGCTCCGAAAGGGCATTCTAAACATACATCAATGACATTGTACCGTCAACTAACCAAACAGTCTTTCCAGAAGTATTTACAGCTGATATAAATGCTCAGTGAACAACCTTATCTGCTTTGGCCTGGTCAATTCGTTTTCGAAGCTCTTCGCGCTGCACTTCCAACTGACTCGTCTCCTGCTTGACCGTCTCATTTCGCTTGACTGCAACAGCCACGTCAGTCCACCAGTATCTCTCAGCCAACTAGCTGTAATAGGGTACAAATTCGTACTCAATTTCTCCTTCTCCTGTTTCTCTAACGCTGCAAATTTGTCATCTTCACCGGCTAAAAAGACGCGATACGAAGCATCCAAATACCTAAAAAACTGTTTGTTTCCGTTTTCCTCGTCGGTCGCATCATTCAGCTCTGTCTCGTTAGCCTCCTGCATAGTCTCATCATACTAAAAATACACAAAAACAGGCAACAACCAATATAAGCACCCAAAGAGTAGCAGCAACAGCAGCAGCTAAAGGCCACATACAGTGAGCAATTCAATCAGCCACGAAATAGACAGCAGCAGTGTAGGCCACGTGTGAGGCGTGCCCACTGCTGCTAGCGACGTCTTGCTAATCGGAAAAGGATACCGTAAATTCCGAAACTGTAGCACGACGTCCTCTTCAAACTTGGCACCAAATTCAAAAGTCGGGTCCACCTGTTTAAACAGGAATAGAATCATATTACAGAAATCTTTCTTCGATGGACCACGCTTTAACAGCCCTGGAGTAAGTATCTGATCGTACATACGATCGTTTAGAAACTCAACCAGCATGCGGACACAATTATTCAGGTACGAGCGGTCGGTGACGGGCCGAGGGTCTAAGACGCGTGCACCACCGCGGCTAGACATCGACGCCCGTGCTCTATACGAACTACTTCGACGAGTAGTTGTGGAGCTACCTGCGGATTTGCGTGAGTTAATAGATACCCGTGGGCCTGTAGGGGGTCGTCGCATAGTGTGACCAGAGACGGCTGTGGAGACCCGACGATGAGGGACAGCCCCAAACGATTGACGATCTATACTCTTATTAATACTCTTACTAGGAACAGACACCCGTGTAGACGGATGCCGTAGAGCTGATGGACGTGCATTAAGCTGCGACGACGACGCGGGACCGAGTGTCGTACGCCGCATTTGAATTGATAATAATATTTATAAAGATGCGTCCGAGATATTTGATTTTATAGCTAGAAAGGTGATGTTTTTATAGGTATGATATAATTGGTCAAAAAAGGAAGGAAATGGGATAAGTCCTATGCACTGCGAACCGATCGCAGTTCAATCATTGGGGATAGCATGTGGACCACAACACTATACCAATATGCCTGCTTTTTATAAAATGAGCCATCGAAACTGTGATTCTTACCAAGTCAAAATACTCCTCCATGCTCTTTTTTCCGCAAATAATTCAAGTTTTAGAATTTCGATTGAATTGCATGAAAAGAAAGCACTATTTCAAACAAATGTACCGGAGTTATAACCGGTATTTTGGTTTTGATGCTCACGATCAGATCGCAATGTACTAGCTTTTTCCGACATCTGGGAATGCTACAGACGGAACCACTGCTTGTTGTACGTACCTACAGAAACAACGACTTGCGGTTTTGTATTCCCGATCGGATCACATCGTAAGGAATTTCAAATTCGAACGAACTGCCTCTACTTGGTGGTTGGTGTCTTCCCGATAGTAAAGAGCTTTCGAAGTGTACCGCTGGAAGTGGTAGGTCGACCAACTTTCGCGCCATTGCACGATACTTTGGTCATGACGATCGAGCAGGAAGCTAAAGCTTTGCGCATCTTACGCCAAACACAGGAAGTCACCAATGGCAATACCACCACTGCTTCAGACGCGCCTACGACTGTGAACATGTCAGTACTTTCGAACGCAACTAACTATGTCGATTCCAACAGCATTGGGCACGTCAAGGTGAACAACGACATGGGCTGGTCGAACATTCTTCCGAATGATTCCACCGTGCATATTATCTACAAAGAATCTGGTCCTAGTGGGGAGATTTTAATCATCCCCGCAGGGCAGAATGCATCGGACGCTACAAATTCCTCGTTTAGCGGCAGCGACTGGATGTCAGGGAGCGATTCAACTAATCCAGTGAACACATTGCCGACGGAGTCCAGCGACGACAATGTTAGTAGGGAAAGCAAGGGTTTAATACGCACAGGATCAAGCTCGGTCATACTCGTGGTTGTTGGCACGGCCCTGGCACTCGTTGCTATCGTGTCAGTACTTGCAGTAGTGGTTTACAGTCGAAGGAATCGACGACGAGCATACTCCGAAGATCAGAGCAACTCGGACCAGCCTTTCATCGTGGGCTCGCTTCCCCACCAGCCAGTCCCGCAACTCAGCTTGCTCGACACGGACATGTCGCCGAACCTTTGGCTGGAAGGCCAATACCAGTACTCACCCAACATGAGCGGGATAAGGAACTCGCTCAACGGTACTGCGATCCTGTTGGACAACAGCACGGCTGCAATGCATCACCGATACACAGTTGACGCTCGTCCGTCCAGTCGTCGAGGCCACCGTAGAAATGATGGGCAAGGTGATGTTGAGCTTGATCAGCGTGGAAATACTGGGCGTAATCATGCTGGGTATGGCAATACTGTGCGTGAAGATTCCGGACGTGACGGTAGCGTGCGTGGAAATAGTGTGCGTGACGGTAGCGTGCGTGGCGGTAGCGCGGCGTGGAAATAGCGGGCATGTCCAAGGTCGTAGCCGTATCCATGTTGGTCGTCGTGACGATAGTGCTTGGCGTGAGCGTGGTGTTCTGGATGATATTTCAGATCGGAGTCGTCGTCGAAGAGGGACAACACCCATCGTTTTATACGACGAAAACTCAACTGAAGAGCACAAATCCAATCCAAGCAGAATACATCAACATCCACGAACATCAGTGTCATCGCAACAACAGCGTCAGCGTCTACAGGAGCAGCAACGAAAACGCCGTCGTGACAAGTATGCTACGAGGCGAGATAGATAAGTTGTTCATTTTCTTGTTACCAAGTTTCTAAAGTATGCTTCATTTGTCAATTACGTATTCAAAAGTAGGCTAAAATTGCCACCATTGTACCGACTATTTGGTACCAAACATCTCTTGAGCTACTGGTAGACATTGTCAATCAGCTTGTAGCCATGGCTCGGGGCAATGCAAAATACTCGGTGGCCGAATTGGTAGCCAAAGCGGAAGCGCTAGTGGACCAATGTCAGCCAGAGTTAGCCGCTCAATTTTATGAGAAAGCATTGCTACAAGAACCAGCCAACACATCGCTGCTAGACTCGATCGGAGAGCTGAGCACGGAGCTGGACAACCCCGAGCGGGCACTATCCGCTTTTCAGCAGAGTTTGTCACTGGCCCCGGCACAGAACCCAGCCAAGTATTTCTACCTTTCACAGTTGGTTGCAGGCGAGGAGGCTGAGCACTACACGGTACAGGGCATCACTTACCTGCAACAGGAACTGCAGCAACATATGGATCCCACTACGCCGGAGGCGCTCATTATTAAGAAGCAGATCTGCGACGCCTTGTGTTCACTAGGCGAGCTCTACATGACGGACTTGTGTGACCATGAGGAGGCAGAGACACAGTGTGAGAAGTATTTTCAGGAGGCCATGACGTTTGACATCGGTTTGCCGGAGCCGACGCAAGCTCTGGCCAACTTGCGACTAGTGCAGCAGAACAAGGAGGCGGCGGATGAGCTACTGGAGGAGACTTATCGCCGTCTCAACGAAAATTGTACCGAGGAATTTCTGCCGTCACTAGAGTTCCGCACGGCGACGGGCAAAATGCTCATTGAGGTGGAAAGGTACGAACAAGCGTGCGACGTGCTGGAAGGAGTGATGCAAGAAGATGACGAGAACGCAGAGCTCTGGTTTCTTGTTGGGACATGCTATCGTGCGATGGATGATTTGTCAAGTGCGCTCGAATTTTTTGAGAAGTGTCAGACGATGCTTAATAAACTTAAGAAGGAGCTGCGTGACGCATTCTATCTGCAAGACCAGCTTGAAAGCGTTGTAGAAACTATCGCTGAACTCAAGGCCTCTATCGCTAATGGGCAGCCGGAGCTTGACGAGGAGAGTGGAAGTAATGAAGACGAAAATGTTGTGGCCAAGACGGTAGGAAAGGAAGATGTGGAGATGGAAGAATGAGCAAAGCGGCGCGCCATAAATTTCGCAGAAGACAATGTATTTTCGATAATTTCCTCTTGAGTGTACTGTCTGTCTTCAGTTGACCCACGCAAAAAGTTGAGCAAGTCTTCTGCCACTCATTGCTCTCCGTATCTGTAAGAGGCATCACATCGCAATTCGGACGTAAAGTGAGAAGTCTTCTCATTGCGATTGAGAATCAATTTCATTGAAGACACTAAAATTGGCATTGGGGATAATTATCAACAACTAGCGAAATGGAAACCATACTTGCGGAATTTTGCTTAAACGCTTTACCAAGGCTCGAGTCCTAAAACATTTCGCCTGTTAGAACAGTATCCAGAAAAAGACCACCAGCAAGTGTGTGAACACGAGTCCAGCAGAAGCTTGTCACTTTCGTATAACGTAGCCTTCTAGGATGTGTATTACTCACAAAATGAAGTGCAGCAAAGCAATCTCATTTGTCTCGAAGTCATTGCAACAGGCGAATGGGCAAACCAAATGCACTTATGCGAGGCCCAATTAGTGCAAAATTCAGGGCGAGGCACCGCAAAATTACCTTAATGTCGGCATTGCATCATCATACGAGTACTTTATTGTGACGATTACACACACGTCGAAAGAGACAAGGCATAAATTACTGCCACTACTTGGCAATCTTGTTGTCCTGAACTAAGAGAAGGGGCAGATCGAGTAGCAAGACTAGATGCCTTGTACAACACGCAAGGTAGAGGGTGAGAGCAAAAGTGTAGCTGCTACGTGCCGTCTACTTTGCTTGTACAAAGGGGGATAGTACTTGTAGATTGCAATTTTTTGACAGATCTGCTAATTATTCATAACCATTCTCTACGCGGTTGCAAGACATGCAATTGCAATCCACGGCACAACAACAAGAAGCTCCGGTATATATACCTGCGCTAGCTGTGGAATAACGATCGACACACGACCAGATGGTTTTGATTACCTTGGTGCAGTGGTGTTGCAATAGATTATGAGCCCATCCGGCGCAAGTTTCATCACCACTGGATTTATAAGACGATGCCTTGCTGGTATTAAGACAAAAAAGGCCAACTAGGGGATGAGCACAACGAAAAATGTCAATCGTAAGAGAGAGAAAACAGATTGTCTAAATTACTGTTTAGTGCTGGAGCTTTGCTAGTAGTTAACCACAATAACGACGCTGGAGGGTCCAGGAGTTACGTATGGATAGCAACCTGTCTATCATAGCCGAACGGCTCTCTCGGTTCCGTTACAAAGATGTCGTTCCATGCAAAAAGTTGCGCGGACGGTTATTTCTGCCCGGCAATGGAGACGTTCGAAGAGCACCCGGAGTTGAAGCTGATCCGTTCCAGATGGCGGCTTCACGGGCTACCAACAAGATAGCCGCGTTGTGAAAAGCTTTGTTCTCTCGGTGTTTCCAGAGCATTGTGATAGTGGCGGTCGCTGCAACTGCCAATATTGTTCCCCAAACTGTGGCGAACTGCCCGGTGTCCTCGAGTTTTGGGCCAACACATTTGCTGAGACCCGCGGCGACATGCTTGGGACTTGATAGTTAGTACGTTGCTCGATCCAATGGAGCAGTGGTAACTTTTTGAGGGGAGCCCTTTCAATACTAACGAGACGGACCCAGACTGCTTGGGCGCGGGGAAATTCCCAAAGAGATACTTCTGGATTCCCAGGGTCCCTCACATTTCCGGTACGTGCAGTTGCCGTCGCTTGGCCACTTTTGGTACCATAACTTGGCGTCGCGATAGCATTTTCATCACAGATGTTCGGTTACCGCGAGCTCGTGGTCCCAAAACTGAGATGTGGGAGACGTCAAGAGCTGCACATTGCCACCAAGTATGCCGGCTTTCGGTGATGATTCGGTCAAAGCTTTGCTAAGTGGTGCGGCAAGACGACACTTTGTTGACGCGAAAGCTTGTTGTTTGAGAGACTGGAGGACGCAATGGTCGGGAAAAGTAGGCGGATACCGATGAAGCTGAGAGATGGTAAAAGACGACTCCATTCCGAATAAGAGTGTGCTCTGCGAGTTGGGTGAGCGCTGGGGTGCCCCGTCATCAGGCCGGCGGCGTTGGACTTCGAGTACCTAAGTTATCCCGTCCAGGCATTGGGTTGTTATAGCGTCAGTACGATCGACATATTCCCAGATTCGCCTGGAGGCCGCGCCAGCTCGTGATCGAGCTCCAAACACGTTAATTTTACCTCTTGCAGACAAATTGTTGAAAATCGGGATGAACCTTACTGAGAAGCCGCGATATGCAGCACGACAGACCAAAGTGGTATCGGTGTCTTTTTATACGCATGAAAAAACACTCGAACAGACAAACCAACTGCCGAGGCGAGCGGAGAAACGTGTAGCTGGCTATAGGCAGGAAGTGCATCGTCAAGAGCGGTAGAGCAAGGTTAGTGGCGACAGTAAAAGCCGGCCTAGTGTGTGTGACGGAGACAGAGATCTAGTGTAAGCAATATCAAGCAAACCGCTAGGTCAGAGCAGCACAGTTTGAATGTCAGCTTTTCCTCTTTTACCTCATCAGGCGCAAATCCAGCATT
>CAKKTJ010000191.1:0-47457 GCA_920618645.1 Peronospora belbahrii | reverse complement strand
CGCGCTACAAGCGCTTCCAGCATACTGCTGACTACCTTCAGGCCACCACGATAGTAACGCTAAAGTGATACAGGCGAATGCTCTTTTGGCGCCAGAGCAAAACCATTTCTTGCAACGGACCTTCAGGGATTCCAGCATCAAGTTAATTTCGCTGGATACGACGCATAGCGGGTGAGAAAGCTTGCAAGGTCGCAAACTCACGGGTGAATCAGGTTTTATCGAGCCTCGCTGATCCGGCAAGCGGGTTTGTACGGTTGGAGCAGTCGAATGCAGCTTTTTGTCGAAATGTGCTGTGATGCGGAGGAAAAGCCAGTCGGATTCATCAAGGCCCGCACTACGCTCCTGCAGCTGCTCCTCCTCTCCGTTGGAAAAAGATCCGGCCAATAATGTTTGAGCCACCAGGCGCAAAGCGTCGGGCGTAGTCGCATGGTCGTAGTTTTTTTTTTAATGTCAGGCGAAAATGTGTTTTAGAAACCTTAACGACCTTTGACGTTTTAGCATAGCGTAAGGCAATCTTGGTTGCGCTAAGTATCGTCCAACTAAATCTTGAATGCCAGTTGTGTACAGCACAACGGACACCAAATGAAATAATCTCATGAAGCTTGCGATCGGGCTGATCAGTGTACGCCTTTTGCTAGTCCAATGAATTTCTAGTGCATCTTTACAAAGCGCACTACTGACTGACACTGTCGAGCGAATATTTTGAAAAATTGCAAGTTCTTGAGGCGTAGAATCGGCCATTATGTCGTGAAAAACCAAATTATCGGAATTGTCGCGCTAACTCTAAGCCTGTGCCTTTACAACTCTTCGCAATGCTTGGTCAATAGAGTCCGCTTCATTATTTCGTGACACGTCAGTATAATTTTTGCGGCACCCAGCGTCACAGATCCCTTTGACACCGGTGCACGAGTTGTTGAGTTGCTAATGTCCACAGCGCCCGCTGATTGCCAAGGCTGGGACCCGCGTTAAATCGTCGATCGTATACTATAGCATCGTGACCCGACGACGTTAAGTCAGCGCGGTTTCAGTCACGACTTTCCTGTGGCGACTCTGAACGAGCAATAGTATCTTGTCCGCTGGCTCGGCTTTCCATCAAGCGACTCGTAGGAGCCCCATAAACCTTTTTAAGCGGACTTCCCTGACGTACAATGTTGGCATGAGCTTCGCAAGGCACGAGAAGGAGATCGTGATCGTCTTTAGAATCATGCGGTGACCTTTCCCGCGCGCAATGACGCATACGCATAACGTGCTGATGCAGCGCGCGCTTGTAGCCCCAAGTGTAAGGGCACTCTTCTCTACATATTAGGTACCATCTCAGCATCGGATTTCAGTCGTCGCAGCCTGGCATATTACTGTTGCGACACCATTGACATCATTTAAGCGCACCTCCAAGCAGTATTGTTTTCCAGCGTCCCGGTAAAGTTTTCAAATTTTGTCGCACAGCTCAGCAAGCCATAGTTTTTGCGCTAGTTCTCGAGACGTGGTACAAGCTCGTTATAAATTGGCTCGGTGTTCCAACTTTGGAAGAATGAAGTCTAAGACGCTTCTAGTGAGTTCTAAGTCACGGCTAGCATAGCCGTGACAGGTACCCACGAACTCTCCTCCCGCCGCCACAACTCGCCCATGGCGCTGTGCTCTCGTGACCGTTGGACTCCGCTGAAGTGGCACAGGCTCCGCGCTCGAAGTTTTAGGCGTGGGAGTGCGCATTAGTCAGTGTACACTGTGACCCAAGGTCTTGGTCCTGGCACCGCATCACTTTCACACGGAGCCGATCATCGTTGAAGGTCTAATGGAATGAGTGCGCCGCAAAGCTCGCGCGTAACGTCTTGGTTCTCTCCATCTATGTGAATGCAAATTTGTGTAGATAGTGGCTCTCTGCCACGTTGTGAGCCCAATATACTTTAGGTACGATCACATTAAACCACCAAACGCACCCAAGGTACAGCTACACCAAAATGGTGTGGCAGGTGTGTACGTAACTTGTGTAACGTTACAAGTGTTTCGTCGTACTTAAGCGGGAAAGCTTCAACGCATGCGGAGTGAGAATCCAAGGGTCAGCACCTGCCAAATTAATATAACTCTCAAGGCCAAATTTAGGTACTATCATACGGATAGCTGATGACCATGCCGCCGGTAGCTGACTATTGACGCGGAAAAGATTATGTTCCGTTTGAGCAGCCGCTGGCATCATCGTGTTCCAAGTCCATGAAGCAGGTCCAAAGACTGCGAATTAGATGGCGCTGTGTTGTGTTACGCCCGGTTGAGTGGGAATTACGGTTGGGTGCCGGGCACTATCCTTAATCCAGGACAGCCACGCCAACATATAGGTATTGTCTTAACCTATCAGGGCTATAAGCGCGTGTAATGCGCCGTGTGTTGATGGCGACTGGAACTGAAACGAAGCCAATGCCTTCAGCCTATCGGGGAGTGTACAGTAGATTACGAGCTACTTTGTGTCTCTCACGGAAGTATTCCAAAGAAATTGTTTGTAAAGAGGTTTTAATCGCCGTAGCGCCTAAACGTGAGACATGAAGAACGCTGCCTTAAAAAAATTGCGGGGAGAGCAATTACGTTAAGAGTCAGAATGCGGTGCTGCTGTGGTTTGAAATTTTATAATGTGAGCTTGGTATACAATGCATAGCGATGAATTATCTTCGTGTATTTCAAATGACGTCTACATAACGTTTACCTGAATATAAATCTGGTAATTGGGCAGATCTAGCTTCGTGTAAATAAGCAATCAGGTATTATTGCTGAATACATCTGCTTTCCTGTAGAGATATGTCAATATGCATAATTCGAGAGTTGGCTGTAAAGTAAATGTTGCTATACACTAAAATTATTTAGTAGTGGTATTGTGATATCTACGGCGCTGCTTCGTCTAGGCGTCCACCACTTGCGTCGCAGGTTCCACCATAAGCTAAACGTATATCTTGACAGTGTTGCAGTCTCTCTACCAACTGCCAACGGCCGCAACTCGGTTGCATATAACAACAGACAGCATGTGTGAACGCAACGGTGCGCCACTATTACTCTCGGAGCAGCACACAATCTTGAAAATACGATGATCGACGTTATGGGTAAGACGAGAAATTGCATCAAGTGACACTGTACGCTCATAACCTATTCAGGTTGTATCATAGTATAGGACATATTTTTTTTTATTATCACAAGATTAAGTCTTGGCTAGAGTCACAATCTTTCGATGTTTTGTTACACCTGTTGTCACATGTCGTCGTTATTCAAGGGTAACTAACTATTTGGATAGTAGGTGGGGTTGTGTCAAGGAGAGTATGTATGCGATGTTTCTGCATCCTGAATCCTACTTAAGATCATATATCATATAAAACCTGTGAGATTAAATACAGAAGTATTTAGCTTCCATGTATGCAAGTCTTATTAAAGACCGCAATTCCAAATACACAAATCCCATTAGTAACCACATTATGTTTTACTGTATTCAGCCATGCACTGACTGAAGACCAATTGAAGACCTTCAGTTTCGAATTTTCGTAGTAATACGTAGCAACAAGAAGAAGAAGAAGAAGAAGCGATACCTTCATGCAACATCAACAACGTGTTTTAGCAGACGGATGGGGTGAACAAACAACAGGCAGTGTGTTTTGTGCTGACTCTAGTCTACGTTATATCTATGAAAGTAATACTTGTGTACTTGAGTCTACGCAAGAGCTTTCATGTGAATTAGTTTCTAGCCACTCTTCCCCTTTTGTCACACATTCCAAACAGCATCTAAATGGTACAATCAATAACCAATACACACAAGACGATAGAAGAGAAAAGAAGGATAAAGTGGATTTATTTGAAGCTGAAATTGCTCGAGCGTGTACAAGTCTTCGGAAACAAGAGACAAGTACTTTATCGTCTTCATTATTCGAGTGTTCCGTGTGTCTAAGTTCTAATGCTTTAGCACAAATTAGAGCTTGTGGTCATACGTTTCACTCGTATTGTTTCTTACGATGGTTTCGTCTTCATCGGTCCTGTCCATTATGTCGTGGAGTAGTTGATAAAGTACAATTGGCTCAGTCGTTGACAGTACAATATGAACTTGAAGCTATAATGGCTGATATTAATGAGGATCCAGTCGCATTCATGACTCCAAGACGTTCTGAAACCGATTTAATGGCCCTGGACGACTCACTCTTGACACATTCAGACCACTTGATGTCGTTCTTAGAAACAGATTTTGATACCGAGATGGAACTTGTGGCTTTGGATGATGAGTTTCACAACGAGCCTACTACCTGTGGAAATCTGGAATCTGAATCCAAGCGAGAATCTCATGGAAATGCAAATATTGACATGGAAATGGAGGAATTGGTCGATGACGGATATAGTAAACAGGAAGAAATGTCCATGGCCATGCAGAGTGATGTAACATTTGCTTCTGTGACTCCACAGTACCCACCAGCGTCAGCAATACCAAACTACTGGAATGTGTTGAACCAAGGAATGGCTCCTATGATTGTACCTCCGGCTCCAGCTGTGCCGCCCCAGAGAAAAGTGCACATTGCACCCAAGCCTGAGGCGAGGCATACGCTGCGGTCAAGAGCAGTGCAGATGACAGAAGATACATACAAGATGCTGGCACCTCAAACTTCGCAGCAGATACATAAAACCCGCCAGTATTCTACGGTCCGTGCTTCTACACCTGTTGCATCTCGTGTGGTGTCGTGTCGATGCACTGGGGGATGCAGGAACGGACGCTGTGCCTGTGTCAAGGACGGCGGTATGTGCGGTGCCTCATGCCGATGCACGTCCTGCAAGAACCCTTTTTCGATGGTCAAGGCTGCAGGTGCTGACATTGATGCACTGCTGAAGGATGACTGCTTCATGCACAACGTTTTGAAGACACGAGATATGATGCAACGGCTTCAAGAGCTTGTAGCTGTGCCATGCTGTGACCGTACAGTCAAGGTCATCGACTGTGTGCAGGGTTACACGTGCGAGACATGCAAACGACGATACGACTTTTCGTGGTGCACGAACAAGCTGCTAGGTAGCGAGCGCACCCCGCGCAACCACTGTGCGATCTGCAAGCGGTGCTGCGACCACCGTGACGCGCACTGCAACAATTGTGGTCGCTGTTACTTTGCCGGCGTGGCTGCAAGTTTACCGTGTCCGTGCAAAGAGGCTATGAGTCACAAGAAGCGGCGCGAGTCTGCAGCTAAGGAAAAAGCAGAGGTAACAGAGGAAGAAGCTGAAGGCGAATGCTGTATCATGTAGTGCACATTGCACATCGTTCCTCTCTTCTGAACACGGAGATTTTTGAATCATGAAAATCATGAACACTTGTGCAACACGTGGCTCTTGTCCAATTTGCGTACCATAAACTTCCTTGCCTTGTCACACAATTTGAAGTTGCAGTCAGCTACACGGTTCGATGCAACAAATCTATGGGCAGTAGTTCAACATCAGATTTGTAGCTCGAGCTCTTGTGTTTACCGCTAACGTCATGATGGCGGACACAGCAAATTGGTTACAAGTTGGAACAACTCACTGAGTAGTTGACCGAAAGACCGAAAGGGCTTAAAGTATATGACACCAACAGTCTTCTCTCTTACTGTCGTCGCTCTTACACGGCTGAAGCTGTTTTTACAATTGATGACCCATATAACCTTTACTTGTTATCTTCAATTCGTCAATGGGTCCACACATCACCTACGCTGCTAGTATTGTGCCTTAATCACCTTCAGATCGTTCAAAAAGGCTACCACCTCCTGCGAGAACGTGGGAAAATCTACCTGGCCGCTCCACTGGAAGCACTCACCTTCCATCTTGGACGCTGCTTCAAGCTGCGGTGGTGTAAGGATCTCCTTGATATAGCTATGCAGGAAAATCTGGTAAAAAGACGTAAAGTCTACGGCTGCAACACGGTGCAGCAGCTGGATAACTTCGTCTTGAAGGAGATTCATTTCACCGCGGGTCAGGAGATTCATGAGTGTTGAAAGAAATCCCATGCGCAGCTCATTTTGGAATCCTGTAAAAGCAAACAACCCTTGTGCCTTGTCTACCCGATCCAGCAGTCCAAGCACCTGCTTACATATTCGCGGAGCTAAATTGGAGCTATCGCGGCTTAGCACACTTGCTAGACTTTGGAAAATCGAAAGGAAGTACGTGTGCGCTTGGTCTGACACGTAACCGCGTTCACGGGCGCCATCGGGAGTAAATTGACCGGAGTACACAATAAAGGAGCGGTAATGCTTCTCCAGCAATTGCTCAACTAAAGCCACAAAGTAGCTTAAGATGATAGAATCGCTCTCCGGATGGGAAAAGATTGGCTATACAGATAAAGCATTGGACATAAGCGACATAAGTCGTGTGACGAGAAATCAAGGAGATTTAACTTTAGACAACACGATCATCGTACCTCTTTAAGCGGCCCAAAACACAGATCAAGAATGTTGGGCAAGAAGGAGGAAAAAACAGAAGTCGGTTCCTCAACGACAATCTTCAGCAGCTGCAAAAAGCCGCAGAGAACCATCAATCCGGCATTTCCTTGGCGATAAAGTCTACGAGAGGCAATTGACAATCAGTAAATAGATGAGTACTATAGCAGCAACAATTAGTAAGTAGGCTAGACCCCACGTACATTCCTGAAAGCTCTGAGTTATTGAAGATTTCCACAAAAGTCTGCATGATCGCTGACACATTCTCCTTTTGCATCTCCTTACGAACAGACTTGAGTAGCTGAGCGTAAAGACGCACTATTTCGTTCACCACTTTTAGTGCACTCTTGACCTGAGTATTCGACGGAGGCGTACTAGAAGCCGCCATTTTGCGAGTGGTCGTGAAGTAAGTCGTCAGTAACGCCATTAACGATGGTAATGTTGGCTGAAATCCAGAAAAGAATGCGTCCTTTGCCACTTTCGGCTTTGTTTCAACCGAGCGTGCAAGGCAGCGCACTAAGTAGCAATCACGCCTCAGCTGAGCAACCATAACATGCTCGAGGACTCGCTGTTCATTCTGATGCAATGCCACAGCGGACTGGTTGATCGACTCACAAATTGGAACCAATAAAGACGCATAACCATTTCCCCACTGTTTTGATCCACCACCGTTGCCTCGTAGTGAAATCGCGGAATCTAGAATGGAGTTTGACATTGATGTGTAAAGGCTACCTTGAATCGCCAGAGGTAAATGCAAGCTGAACTGGTGAATATGGGCCTCAAGTTGGGCCATGGAGGGGATCTCGAGCATATCGTCATAAGATAGTACGAATCCGAGGTTTGCAAGAAGCTGCATCGAGTTCTGCATCACAGGTAAAGGAGACGGCACAATGCTCGTATCAAGTGTCTGAAGAATTAATCGAAGCACACTCTCCGAAGCATTAAGCACGTCCTGTCTAGCACCACTTTTGACCACGAATGGGATGCAGCTCAAGCAAGATCTAATGCTCGTGAGTGCTTCACACTGCAACTCGGCAAAAGCATCACCCCGAGTGTGCAATCGGTGCTGCACTATGTATTCAGACATTTGGATAAACATGTGCAAAATCTGCCACCCTGCCATTTGTTGATTCATGTCATCACTAACGCTATAATAGTAAGCACAAACACTCGAGAGAATTGCACAGCTAACCGTAAGGTCGCGAATGACGCATCGCTGCTGTTGCCACAGGCTAGATTGCTGAGTGAGCACACTCGTCTCATGAATATGGAACAGCACATCTTGAACAGCATGTTGAACACGAGGCAGCATGAGCTCCAGTAGTGGAGGTGCACAAGAAGCTAGCGCCGCAATTCGTCGAATAAGCGCAATGCAATCCACAACAAATTGCTTCCTTTCAGACAACTCTACCATCGTTGCTGCCCCTCCAGAAACATTTCCACTTGCAACATCCGTTTTAATTTGTGCCAGGTCCTGCAAAGACCCTGTACCATACGACTCGCTTGTATATTCAAGGTCAAAAACTGCGCTGTTGTCTACATCTTCGTCGTCGCCATGCGTCCCTGCATCGTCTCCGTCATCTAACTCATCCAACTGATTCCGATTCGACTCATACCCGACACGCTCAACAAGATAGAGCATTACAGCAACAAGCCCTTTTTCATAAACTGCCAGTACTGGTCCAATATGTTCATCCAACGTACCTTCATTTTGTTCGAGCTCTTCAATATACGACACAAACACCTCCCAGACACTAAGGCAGTTTATAAATCCTTCAACATGTGGCTGTTTTGTTGTAAAAGCATAGACCAGCTCTAAAAACGTGGGCAAAATGTCTCGATACTTTGGGTTCTCAAGTCTCTTCAAATGATGAGTTAAAAAGACTTCAACAAACTCGTTCAACTTGTCCAAGAACTGCTCCGTTGCTTTGCCAATCACTTGATCCTCAACTGTTTTTTGCAGCAATGGATACAATAAAAGCATCACGTGTGCAACCATTCCATCCACTCTTGATGGATCAAACCGTTTACTCATTAACTCCGTAAGGCATTGCAATGCCATTGCACTGGACACACACACGTAATTTAAAGTATAGCCATGTTCCCAATTCCTTGCCAATGTAAATAGTAGTGACACCCACGTTTCTGTCATCTGATCTGCTATTGTTGGTGCCCATGTCATGAGATTGTATAACGTACTCAATGCTACATTTGCCACAGCATCTTGACTCGCTCTTAAATGTCTATCACTTGTTGTTTGTACATCATGGCTACATTTTTGTAATATCGTAGCTAATAACGTCAAAATATTTGGTAAATGACTTAATAACTTGATTTTTGCTTGACGTTTAACTGTAGCAAGTACAGTCGCACCATCTCGTCCAAATTCATCGATAATCACACATAAGAGCTCGAGACCCGATTGACGAGATTGTTCAGTAAGCACAAGCGTTTCTAATTGGGTATAAAACTCGGGCCATAGATTTGTCGTGTCTTGCCATTGTAGTATTGCAATCTCGGCAATGACTTTACGTAATTTACGATGAACAAAAGTGACTTGAGATGGAGTTAACGATGCTGATTGGAGGAAATCCCACACAAATTGTCGAATCTGAAGTTGCTCGGAAATGGGAAATTGTGCCCATTTTTTAGTCACATATTCTTCCAATGTTGTGGCAGCAAACCAAAGGGAGTATTCATTCTGAGAGGTCCGTAAGAGCGTAAAGAGTACAGGTAAGCAAGCGTCCGATGTTTCTTTAAATTGTGTTAGTTGCTGTTCCAAGTGCAATTTGTCACTAGACGGTGTAGATGGGTCCAAAAGACGACCTAGCGCCGCTTCGACGTGGGCGATGACAGCGTCAGAGCTCATGGATACAGACGGATTATAGTGATGTTATGCGTATAAGATTGTGGATAGGGCGTTTGTTTTTGTCAACTCGACAGAAATTAAAGTTGTTCTTTTTGTGAGTTGCTAAATATGGGTTCATACTCGTATGCTGGTACAAAGTGGCTTTTATTTGCTAGAGAAGAAGATGATGAATTTGTCTTTACGGCAGTGATAATAGATGATAACAATAGTATTGCAGAGTACAAAGTAGATACGAATACACTAAAAGAACATGTAATAGGACG
The DNA here is from genome assembly GCA_920618645.1 of Peronospora belbahrii. Lineage (NCBI taxonomy): Eukaryota > Oomycota > Peronosporomycetes > Peronosporales > Peronosporaceae > Peronospora > Peronospora belbahrii. Next base: position 37,918 of record CAKKTJ010000191.1, on the reverse strand, counting down.
GAAGCTATAAAGAAGAGAGTGTAGCTATAATGTTATTAAAGTACACGATGAATGATGTTGCTGTGTAGAGTGAGGAACTCGGTCTTGAGATCAAAGTAGGCGCATTGAAGAGTATGGTACTGGTATGTATACTACAGCAATCAAATGGTTTGATATCATCGATCATCATTGCGTTTGAATGCCTTGCAACATTCTCACGTGTTTGTAAACAATGATTTTGTAGAAAGCATTGGACGAGCGTCAATGTGTCGATTTGGACATCGAAATGGAAGGAGAAAACAAAGTGGTGAAAAATGTTTTCCTGTCATTGACATACAAGTTTAGCCCTACAATATCTCGAAAAGGAATGTTTCATCTACCAATTGTAGCAACTAAAGCTCCGGAAAGTATCGTGACGTTGCTGGCGAGTATTCATGCTATACCACCACATCCAAAGTTGTCCAAACAGCAACAACGAGAGAAAAAGGCACAAGAATCATCTCTTGTTGCAAGAAGGAGCAGTACTGATTCGAGCGCCGAGATTGTTGCAAACATCCACGCAAATGACAAAGCTACGACGGGATCGCAGAACTTCTTAACGACTGCTGGGATGAACCCAAAGCTGCTTAAAAAACGACATGTCCCCGCAGGAACACTGTACGCTGCCAACGCATTTGAAATTCTCTCTTATGGCAGTTTATTGACTACGGTAACATTTATTTGTTCAATTATTGGAAGCAGGCGACGAAAAGGTCCTCGAGGTGCCAAGCTAGTCAAGAAGTAGCGGTAGTTGCATTTATAGTATCGATCTGTCTCATGCTTCATTTTTTCTAGCTGAATTGATTCCTCATTTGGTCGCTACAAAAAAACTGCAAAAGGAAGTTAAACGGGGTTTCAAATATAGTCTGGACAGCTAAAATGTAGCTTGAGACGGCCAAATTGTGCTAAATAAGACCAAGGCTAGTTAGTAAAGACTATAATAAAGCCTAACTCGAATGGCTTTTAGACCTTGGGACTAAAATAATTGGTCACCATTGACAACCATTCAAACTAATTCATCATCATGGTGGACATGTTAATGTCCATGCAGCCATCTAAGAACGTGACAACGCCACAAGTTCATGCAGTAGCTGCATGTGATATCAATGGAGACAATGGCAAGGAACAGAGTGACGAAGAAAATGAAACAGAAGGGGGAGCCACAGAGCTCAAGCGACGAAAATGAGCAGGAAAATGATGAAATTCACGACGTTGTGGGCTTTGGAGACGCCATGAACAAAATACTGGCACAAAATGTAGCAAATTGCGCGCAGCCGATTCTATCCAAGCGCATAACGGCGCGAATGCGGGCGATACAGAGTGACAAGAAAGAAACAAAGACAGCGCGACTTAGCGCTGCTGAGAAGCGCGAGCGGGAGCAGAAGGACATGGCGCTGCCTGATTACTCAACTGCTGTACAGGACCGTAAATTGAGAATGATTGCAACAAAAGGAGGTGAGAGAGAGACAGAGTGATCGCTTTGGAGCATATTGTTGCTGTTTTCTGTGAGTCAGAGACTAAATTGATACTTGTGTGTTTGTTGCTGTCAATATTTGCGATAGTGGTCGCTCTGTTCAATGCAATCGAGAAACACCAGCACCAGAATGGTAAGAAAGAGGAAAGCAGTGACAAGAAAGTGAAGGAGATGTCCAAGGATAATTTTCTGAGTCTACTCAAAGTGTCGCAGCAAAAGACAATCAACAAGTCTGTGAAGACTGCCAAGAGCTCATGGTCTGTGGTACAAGATGATTTCATGATGGATGCAAAGTTAAAGGACTGGGACAACCAACATGGTACCGAAATAGGTCGAGTACGGCAAAAGGGTGATGCAGACGTTGAAGCAGTTGAAGATGTGGCGTGGAAACAGGCTGGAGATGTGGTTCTGGACAGTGATCATGATGATGTTCCTGGAGGTAATAAAATGACAAAGAATACTAAAGTACGAGGATTGTCAAGTATCGAGAAGAAGAAGAAGAAGAAGGTGAATAGCCAGAAGAAAGTCAAGCGTTCATAAGATAAAGCACATGCCTTGGTAATGCTTGACTGTATTGAAAAGATTGTAGCGTTTACATTGAACTTTTTTATATCTATGCTATGAGTGTAGTCATTAAACAGAGGTGTAAGAGGCGACCCATTTAACCAGCCATTTACCATATAATCAATGATAAAGTTAGTTGATTACTCCGAGAGTTCCGATGATGAAGAACTTGCAGAAGCTCCTTGTTCCAATGACGGTAGCCAATGGTCATCTTTTGGTGAAGTGCCATCAAGTCCTAGTGACACATTTTCGTACGATATGCGATCCCCTGACAGTGAGGAAGAGATCGCAGACGACGAAGAAGAGGTCGAAGACGACGAGGAAGAGGATGAGGATTACGTACCTTCTCGGACGTCCCTAGATGCTTCAGTTTCTATCACGAGCTCAGTGGATACAGAAGATTTAGATCCCGACAATGATATGGAAGAAGAAGAACCGGTAGAAATGGAAGATAATCTCCATTTGAACACACAAGAAGAGTTTGATTATGTCAATCAAGAGAAAAACAAGGAAGTGAAACAATGTAAAGATGTTTTGAATGTATGGAAAGATTTGAAAGATGCGTTTGAAGCTAATGCATTCAAGAGACGCAGTGGAGAGATATCAGATAACATGGAGAAAAAGATACTGCCGAAAACAACTAAACAGCAGCAGCTTCTTTCAACCAAAAAATGGTACGACGAAAGGTTGTTTATTTGGTGTTGAGGCAGGAATGAAAAGTTTTGAAGCAACATTTACTCCTGGAATCGCAGAGAAGAAAACGTCACGACCACATCGACGACAGAGGCTCATGCGTTCTCGTCCAACTGGAGTATCATCGAAATGTAGGACATCATTCGCTGATGACAAGGAGCAGTCTACGATGTCAAAAAATACAGCTGCCGATTATATGTTTAAATCGTCCAAGACAAGTCCTAATGAACCGACAAACTCTTTGCATGTAGATGGTCAAACGAAGCAGCCTGCGTTTTGTTCGTTTCAGACTCCGCAAGTGGATATTTCGACCTTTTCATTTGGCGGGAAGCAGATGAATGTACATTTACCAAATTTCACCTTTGGAAACTCAGGAGCTACAGTGTTTGCAAAGAATAGTGACGATACGCATATGCGTAGTCCAAGTCCAAAGTGTACTACTGCGACATCATTTGTCCCAATTGATGGTAAATTTACGCTTGAAAAGCGTGGTAACAAATCTATACCTAACATTTCTTACAACTTTGGAAATAACGCCAGTAAAGCAGAATGTTTCTGTGCAAAAGTGCAAAATACGACAAATGATGATAATGACGCTTATATGTACAGCCCAAGCACGCACGGTAAACCTGCAGGTCAGTACCCGACCAAAGGTGAGTTTTTATTTGGACAAGCATACAAGAATCGCAAACCGCATGATTTTTTTCGACAAAAGAGCAGCGTGTCGTTGGAACCGACCAAGTCAGTTTTTACTCCAATCGTAGCACCAACAACAGAGGGGCTGAAAGTTTTATGGGGAACAAAGGGTCCTATTGGTGGCACTTTATCCTATAAATCTGGCGCAAACAGTGAAGATACAGCAGTTCCTACGTCCTTTAGTACTGGAGTCGCAGGATCAAACATGCAGCATCGAAATTTAGACCGTCAGAAAAAGAAGGCTTATTTATGCTCAACCTTTGCATCAATCGCACAAGGTACCTCAAGTAAATCCCAGTTATTTGTCTCGACATCATCATTTGGATCTTCACAGTCTGCAACGGCCACTCACCAGCAATTCGATACAATCTTTGCGGTTAATGATACACAAGAAAAGAATGTGTGGCCGAGTAACATGGCCTCAACTGTACCCACTGAAAAGCCATTCGTCACGAGCACAGGTGGGTCGTTTATACTTGGCAACTTAAGCAATAAGACTGTTCCGAAGACTTTTACAAACACAGATTCATCTTTATCTCAGGCTGATGAATTTGGCTCAGCCATTGGTTTGGCTACCGTGGCGGCAGTAAGCTCAGGTGTTTCCAGGCAGATTTCTCTTGACGAAGAAACCTCTTGCAATTCATTTAAATTTGGTGATGCAGAAACCAATTTACCTACAGTAGAAGCCAATGCTCGCTTTCCAGCTAAGAATATATCAGCAGCACCTACTGGTGGCTTCCAAATTGGTTGTGTGGATGCTCAAACGAACTCTCGAGTGCGCCATAGGAGAAGCGGAATGTTTACCCACAAAAATAGTCCAAGGAAAGATGCCAAGGTAGGCGCTCTCATCTCAGAGCCATCTTCCGGCTCTTACTCCGCATCCTCATCGACTCCATCTCCCTTTAGAATGCACCATAGGCGGACTCGCAAGAATGCTTGTGTACGAAAATGTGGGCGTAGTTCTCCCACAAAACTGTTTGCAACACACAATTTTCAGTGCCACCAGCCTTTATCGTCATCTGATGGACATCTACATCCCAATGCGGTGGGAACTACGGTAACAAGAGATTCTGTCTCTGTCGCTGAAGCCAGCTCTCCGAGTAACAGCCATTTTGGTGTTGTGACAAGTCAGCAACACGATCAAATCAGTGATTCAGGTGTGTTTTCTTTCCACTCACAACGTTCCAAATCCAGTGATCCGCAGTCTCAAAACTCGAACCATAAATCGACGGTTTGTCAGCATAGTTCGAGTGAATCTGCAAAGATCCAGCAAAGTAGCAATAGTGGGACGCGCTCCACCTATGCTGGATCGCGCCGAATCCTGCGAGCAGCCCTTCGAAGTGTTGGAGTTGGTGGAGATCGTGCAAGCTCAGCACCGCCCACCACTGGTAGTCGACCCGATGAGAATGACGCGGATATGGACAGCGAAGACGAACGTGACTGGTTGGAATTGAAGCGTCTTGGTGGTGTTGCGTATTGTGCAAAAAAATATGAAGACGCAGCCGAGTATTACCGTCAAAGTATTGAGCTTCTAGATTCGCTTTCTTATCATGACACAGTCATGTATACGACTGAAATGAGAACTGATAAGGCGAAACTTCACGCAAACCGAGCAGCATCTCTGATGATGCTGATGCACTTAAATGAAGCACAGCGTGAATGTCAGCGATCGATTGAGGTGGATGCGACGTATGCACGCGCATACCTTCGACTTGGTCGTATCCAAGTGCTACTTGGCGATGCTACTAATGCACAGGCAAATATTGATACTGCAAGACAATTGATGGAAGGGTCAGACCACGAAGTCAGCACTGGAGATCAAGCAGATTATGCGTCACTGACCAAGATAGAGGCATCTATAAAGAAATTAACAATGTTACAAGGTGAGATCAAATGGTATGTTGATTGTGGAGACTTCAAACAAGCTCTCGTGCAGACGAATGCTGCTTTGGTACATGCACCAAACAGCCGGAAATTACAGGTCGAAAAGGCTCGCATCTTACTGCACCAAAAGTAAGTATTTCTGTCTGTGCCCTATCGTAGGTCTTGTGCCTAACGTAAGCACTGTGCTGTTGTTGTTTGGACAGAAAACTTGGTGAGATTGTCGAGCTTTGTACTTCTATTATCGAGAAACAACAAGCAAATCAGGGGGAAACGTCCAGTCCAGCAAGCACAAGTGGAATGAACACGAAAGCGGTCAAGGGTAAAACTGTGCAAAACATCGCTTATGTAGGTATTGAGCTCGGTCTGTTATGGGCAACCACGCTGCACTACCAGGATAAAGTTGAGGACGCAGTCCAGATACTTGACGCTTTGGAAGTTGTGGCACCTTGCAGTTCACACGTGATACAGTTAAAACGGCAGTGGCAAGATATGAAGCAGCTTAAACACGACGGCAATGAACGGTACAAGCAAGGAAATTATCAGGAGGCAGTGCGATTCTATTCAGAGGCGGTGCAGATTGATCCACAGCACCAGGAATACTGTGCAATTATTTATTGCAACCGTTCGGCAGCTCAAATGGGATTGGGGAGATATCATACAGCGATTCTTGATTGCAACCAAGCTCTGCAACAAAAACCCAATTATCCGCGCGCCCTGCTTCGTCGAGCCCGTTGCCATGTTGCGTTAAAGATGTATCACGAAGCAGTGAAAGACTTTGACCAATATTTACGCGTGAACCCAAGTGTTACGCCAGTTGACGCGCCATCTGATGTCCGCCGAGAGCGTAATGAGGCGAAGGCAGCTATAGCCAAATTTCGAGAAGAAGCCAATCAACGGGAGGCGGCGAAGAAGCGTGCCGAGCGCCAACAACGTCAACGACGCCAGCATCAGTCACACCAGCGAGACGACTCAACGCGAAATGACAGTAGATTTCGCGATAACTTCCAGCGAGATGCAAGAAGCAACAACGGGGAAGGTCATGGTAGCAGCAGATTCCAGTCTTCAGGTGCCAATAGCAGGGCTTCATATATGGCGCCTAAGACTCAGCGCCGCACTCACTATGATGTGCTTGGAATCGAAAAGACAGCAACGATGGACCAAATTAGAAGGTCATACCGCAAGCTTGCGCTTGTGTATCATCCAGGTAAGTACAGCCAATTGCAGCAACAGCACTGACAAAGTAGATGCTTATTGTGTTTATTTTGTTATCTTTATAGATAAAGCGAAGACATTGGCCCATGCCAATTTGTTCAAGGAAATGACAGCCGCGTACAACGTGCTTTCTGACGAAAGTGCTCGCGCCAAGTATAATCGAGAGTTGATTTACCACAGGTTTGGTAACTTCAACGAGAACTAATGTGAACAGGTAACAAATAATACGAGGGTTCTATCATGCCAAAGCAACGGCATGGCTCCCGATCAACAAAAATCTACCTTCCTCAAGCGCTTGACGGTGTCGTCCATGTGCTCGCAGTTTTCAGACCAGCAAAAACTGGTGTCAACCTTGCAGAGACTAACTAGTCGTTTCTTCCGTGCAAGTTGCCAGACTGTAACACTCGCTCTTTTCGTCCAGAGCGATGGGCTTTGCACGGGCTGACTGCAGTTCAATAATCAAGAGGGCGACCATTGTGACATTGTCAGTAACTGCGGTCTTAATAGAGGCACGTTGCTAGTATCAACATCCGAGAGCAAACCAGCTCAAAACGACCTTACCTAGCATGATGAGACGTCAATGCTACACGACCGTCAAGCAAAACGGGAGAGTATTTGTCCGTGACATTCTGCTTTCAAAAGGAGCCGCGTGACGTATGTATCATCTCTCCCTATGCAGTCAACGATACCACAGAGTGGACTTAGAGATTCCGTGCATTTCAATCGATTGGACTTCCTCGTCATCGGCTAAGCGATCATCAATGGTGGTGCGTGCCTAAAATAACGGGAAGACACACAGAGCACTGCCTACGACTAACTTTTCAAGGTTGTGCCCGGCAAAGACGCTTTCGGATATCACCAAAGTTGCGTACTGCCCCAAAACTCTCGGACGCACACTTGTTTTATTTTCCGATTGCATTTATTTCTCGTCTTCGTCTGCTTCTTGTGATTCTTGTTATCTAACGCTACTTGGTTGTAGATAAAGTGGTTTACATACATGACGTTTCTCATTAAGATATTCCTGTGCGACTTGTAGATTCCGTTCATAATTCGTCATCAACCAACACAAAGACACAGCAGCACTACGTCCTGAACCTCCTCTACAACGTACATAAGTCTTTACATCTAGTTGTTTCTGTGTCTGAATAAAAGCCACAGGTTCTCCCAATGCTACAAGTTACGGCTCAAAATGGTGGAGTCAAAGTTGGGGAATGTGTTGTCTTTTGTATTGTTTCTCAGGCCCTGCATACTCGTCATATAAATTAACTACGAACACCTTGCGACACTAAATTGTCTACATGCGGCATAAACGTCATTGGTGCAGCTCCTAGGACAACATAAGTGTCCACAAATGTTCAATATTTCCCACGTCGTGAAAAGTACGTAGTGGCCATGTCGGGTAGAAATATACACAAACTGCTGCTTTTGACAATCCTTTAGGTAAGAAATGAAGCTGAAAAGCAGCATAGAACAACACTATGACGAGAATCCAAGTCTCCCACGTAGTGATCATGTAGATAATCCTTGACAAAGACCAAAGCATTGTTAGAAAAGTCAGTCTAACAATAAGACCGAAGAGATGGCTACATCGAAGCTCTGGAACTTCCGTTCAACATGCGGCTTTGATTACGACTGCGCTGCTGTTAGCTTGTTCTACAAACTTTTCCGATGCAGCTTCATACTCGGTTACAAACCACGCAGACGCATTGTTTTGAACAAACTTGAAAAAGTCATTTCGACGAGCCTGGATCTGAAGTAACGCGCGAGGCGAAATGTTGGAGCTTGCCAATAAAACTGGTAATCGCATTACAACATCAACTATCCCATTAGTTATCGACTGCGTAGGGTTCAAATTGCACGAACGTTTTCATTCTTGTTAGAACGCACCAAATAGACGGATAAGATGTTCGGCGCCATAGATCTGCGAGAGTGGCACGCCCTCTGTCTCCTCTTGGCGGAGCTCCTGATACTGTCGATGTTCCATCCGATAGAGCAGAATGGAGCTCAATGCACGATCAAAATAGGACTGCACTCCTTCCATAATACCTTCAACGTTCGTGTATTCCTTCTTATCGCTCACCTGGCCATTCCGCACCTTTGACTTTTTGAACTCCAAGCATGTCTTGATAATCTACATCATCCAACCAATATATCAATCAATACAATCAGTAGATCAATACAATCGAGTCATCCATCCAACAAAACTCGAATCTCTTCTCACCTGATTAACGTTAGGCTTCCTAGCTAACGGTACAAATTGATATGGTGCATGAGTCACGTTCTTCCACGAGCTGTTTCTTGAGCGAAAACGGCATCTGAATATTAGTTTGCTTCCCTGACATTTTCTCTGTTTGATTTTGCTCCTTGAGTCCTGAACACTCTTCATAGTCATTCTCTACATTTCGTTTCAACCGCTTGAACGGCGACTTGCAAGAACGAAGTGAATCCATTCCACCTGAACTTGTTTGTTTCTCTTTCATTAGTTTTTTCTCCTTCTTGGCTTGTACAACATCTTCCTTGGCCTGTTGTTGCAGTATACGATTAGCCAATGTGTCTTCAAGCACACGATCGTGACGTACCCACTCGTCCCATTCCTTGGCCCATCCTTGATAGTGCACGTAAAACTGTGTGTTGGCCATCAATTGTCCTCCATCACCAGTCGTTTCTTTTGCGCCTTGTCCATTGTCTACATTTAATACCTTGACATCGTATATCATTCGGCCATGATATGCTAGCACCGTGTCACCTACTTTGATCACCATCTTATAGATAGGAATGGAGGACGGAGACAGAATGTGGGGTAGCACACTAGATTGGTATCTGCGACATCATCTGCATCGCAGTAGAAATCTGAAAGCTTCTTCAGATTAGGCTAAACACTCTTTCATCTGCGTCAGTCGCACCTAAATAACACACCGATGACTATGCATTAAGTACAATTTTCTTGACTCTTTGGATGATATCTACATGGCAAACAAACACCTAGGAAGACACACGATCGATTCCAAAGTGTTAACTATGCTGTAGCCTGTCATAGTACGACACTTCCTTGTGCGTTTTGAATCGCGTGCTACACGGAAATTGCCTTGAAAAGCGCACAAAAGAAAGCAGCGTAGCTAAATTAATTCGTAGCCAAAACCTCGGTTCACTTTTGCTACTCGATCTCTCTCTTTTCTTTCAAATTTAGCAGCACCCACATTTCCTGCACGGCGTCACCACCCTTCGTACTTTTCCACTTAGTAAACTGCCATGCTATCTAGCAGAGGAATGTCCGCTTTATCGGACATGTAGTCGACATATTCGCGCAGCTTAGTCGGCCACTTCAAGTCACGAACAAGTGTCAGTCCACGCAAATGACCGAAAAAGCTGATGTCGTCATAGCTGAGATTTTCATTCACCGACTGGTTGGAGTAGAACATGGGAACCAATCGCTCCAGTAACTCATTCGCCTGTTCTACTAGCTCTGGTGTCTTGGCCAGTGCATCTTCAAATGAACCAATAGCTTTCTCTTTCTTGGCACGGTAATATTCGCGGCTTTCAAGTCGGGCAAATTCGGCAAACGGGGCCGCGTGAAAACGTGGATGATACAGCTGACGGAACACGTTGGCTGCGTCTTTCAGCCACTGTTTGAGCTCCGGACGGTTTGCCGACGGGGCCAAGACGGTCGAACCACCGTAATTTTCGTCCACATAGCGGACAATATCCAAACTTTCCGGAAAGGCGTGACCATTGGGTAACTGAAGTATAGGAACCTGCTTCGATCCAACGAGACTAATGGGGGTGACCTCATCGTGGTTGGCCAAGAAAACGAGCTCATGGGGTATTTCCTTGAAGCCAAAGATCATACGCGCGCGTACGCAGAACGGACAATGGTCATAGATATACAGCTTTGGTAAAACGTTTTGGTTCTTTGGCTTACGAAGGAACAATGCACTGGTTGTAAGGCCTATGGCCGAGCCAACGGCAAAAGTCGTGACCAATTTGACCACGTCTGACATGATGGAGAAGGAGAAGGCAAATGACGACCTATTTCGGAGATATTATAGAAGTAAATTAAAAAAATCATAGAATAGATGAAATCTTACAAGATACCAAAAGCCAAAATTACGAAATGGAATTCAAAATTAGTAATATTTTTTTAATCGGAACGCTCCTGGGACTAAAACTGAAACACTCCGTGAAATCGTTGGTTTGAGAAATCAAGTTACTTCAGATAGCAATATTACTGCAGCTAATATTGCTGCTCTATCGTTTGCTGTATGTAGTCTGCTCGAAAGCAGGTAGGTGTGGGTGATGCAGAATAGCAGACGAACTGGCTTCGGCTAGATAAAAAATCACTTCAACGTAGATATCGAGTACTAGTTGCTGTTAAATCGTTCAACAGTTTTGGATTCGCTTTGCACAAGTAATAATCTGAGGTGCTTGTGCAAAGTGAATAACTGTTACTGTAACGGCGCGAGAGCTCCGTTACGTAGCCTACACTAAAGGTCTTATGAGGAAGCGTAAGAAGTACGCAATTAGCTTACGTACTTAAGACTATTTTGAACTTAGATACAAAATCCTAAACCTTCTGTGAACCACCCAAATACGTGCCAAATATTAATTGGGTGAAATGGGGCTATACTCCACTGTTAACTGATCAAATAATGGCACTAAAGATACGCTATTTGTATCTTTTCCTTTTCCTTCTTTATGTAATATTGTCAATATTCTCTACCTAGTTATGCATAATAATGGGACCGTTATTGTTGCCATATCGTTACTTGATATGGCGTGTAACGATGCGACCACGTTACACCACCCCCACTCAGAATGACAAATACCATGAGTGGAAGGGACCACAGCACAGCAGATACACACCGCGTAACTTGCACTGCTTCACCGAGTCGCCAACCAGCTTCGGCACCGCGCAAAAACCCAGCGGTGCCTTCGATGACCTTCAATCCACCGAGAAGATACGTAGATACCTTGCGAGTCCGGACCTTGTATGACTGCAGTGGTATCCAGTAATCACGTGGGGACGAGGTCATGGCCGATATGTGGTGAAGGTGGAGAGCAACGCGTAGAAAACCCATCACAGCTACCCTAGCCGTGACCCAAAACTCGCTTGATGAATCATGGACTGCGTTCGTGCGACGCTGGAGATCGGAACCACATTTCGGCGAATTATCACCATATTGGGAGGAACAGCGACGGAAGTATGGGGTGTCCGACTTGCGTGAGAAGGTGTGTACAATGTCTTGGAACGCTGGACGACCGTATTGCTACGTGCAAAGGCGTGAGGGATGTCGATTTTGTCAGCGGTGAGCAAGCTTCGACCCGCGCGCGAGTGGGAATCAACTCTAGCGCAATATCCAATGACGGAAGAAGAGCGCCCGTGTATAAGGCGCTATGAACGTGCTCTCTCGATTTATGAGCATGTACGTCTGCTCGGTCGTGCACGTACTCGACCGACACGTGACTCACGTCCACGCTCGCGGTCTACAAGTCCTCGACCGCGAGAACCACCACGTTCGCCTCGGCGTCGTGCTCCTTCACCACGTCTGTATCGTCGGCGAGAAGAATGGAGCGAGGATCCCACGAATCGCTCGTGGAAGGGAGACCAAGCCAGCGAACGCGATAATGACGACCATCTGAGATCGCCGTGGGACGGCCATGACTGGAGGCGCGGTGATTCAAAGTCTACGGGTCGCGATGCTCGAGAAGCTTATCGACAATCCAGCGCGGATTCGCGGCGATATCAATCAGCGGGGGAGGACCATCGCGGTGGAAGCGTGCATGAGGTGTCTGCGAGTCTGGCGGGGTCTGAGATGACCGAGTCTCTCGCGAAGGAGCTTCGCGAGTATCAACAGCGCGTTGGGTTGGTTAGATATGACGCGGAGTAGGCGAGAGAACTGGCTGAGCTTGCTGACGCGAGTGAAGCAGGTGGCTTCGAATGTAGCCGGATTGGGGGCTCGCTTGGAGCGTTTGGAACAGTCAAACGCGGCTCTTTGGAAGGACAAAGCGGTGTTGCGCGGGGACCGTCGACCGGATCCTCCAAGGAAGCCGAAGTACCGCGGGCCACGTTATGCTCCCGCGGTGGGACCTCCTGATCAGTCGGGAGGAGGGCCGGCTAGTAGCGTTTGAGTCGCCCGACATAAAACGTTGGGTGAAGTTGCACTGCAGTAGGGATATCAAGCATGTAGGCATTTCTCATAACATTGACGAGCTTGAACGGTCCAATCTTGCGCGGTGAACGTTTATTTGCACCAAGGTTTGCCGCAGATGCCTCTTGAATGCCTGTCGTGGATAACGACACGGAGTAACCCACGGAGAACTTCAACAAGTTCTTGCGTTTGCGTTGATCCGCGGACGCCTTCTATTTGTCTACCGCGCTCGCGAGCGCATCACGAAAGCGAAGCACAACGACTTGAGGGATCGATCGACAGATCTGTTGGACGACGAAGGTAATGGAAACGCACGACGCGTAGGAGTAATCAAAGTTTCGCTAGCCCATTCTGTAGCGTGATGCACCGACAACGGAGTCAGCTTACGCTGTCAAGCAGCGCAAGTCATTGTCACAATATCCGACGCCGGGGAAGGCGAGGCGTCATCGTGGGTATCCGCAGCGCTTAATGCTGCGTACTTCGTCAAATCCATAACTCTTGGGGTATCTCCCCCAACAAGAGTAGAACCACACTCTAAACCGAGAAGGACAGGCACGCGTGGATGACGCGCGCTATTGACGAAGGAGGGTGTCAATCCCGTTGAAGCGTGAACGGCGTTATTATATGCAAACTCGGTCATGGGGAGAAAAGCACTCCATGGCTCGTATGACGTAGCGTAACTTCGCAGCACGTCTTCCAATACGCGCTTCACACGTTCAGTCTGGCCGTCGGCTCGAGTGCGCCACAGTAGACATTAACAATCTGGTACCCAGTAACTCGAACAGCCGCGACCAAAAGGCGGCTGTGAACCGGCGATCACGATCCGAAACGATTGTAGTGGGCATTCCATGGTGTCGAAAGACCATGTCCAAGAAGATTGTCGCCGTATCTGTTGCAGTTATTGATGTGGCGACCGGAGCCAGATACACCATCTTGCTAAACCGGCGAACGACGACGACGATACCAGTGCGCCCCTGCGCGTCTTCTGGAAGGCCAAATACAAAGTCCATGCTAACTGATCGCCACACCTCGGTGACAATGGGTAATGAGTCAGCGGAGCTTGAGAGGACGGAGCTAATTTCACGCGTTGGCATGTCTCGCAGGAACGAACCCACTTATACATATGGGGCCAGTGAAAATCACGTGGCAGCGCGAGGTACGTCTTCTCCCATCCTAGGTGACCGCTCGTCGCGCTGTCATGATACTCGTGGAGTATGCGTGCACGTAAATCATCATCAAGTGGAACGAAGATGAGAGGAGGATCAAATTGATCGACCTGGTACATTAGCAGGTCGCCAACAATTGTGTAACGAGAAGCTTGGGCACGTGGCGGCGCTGTCAGTTTGCACATCGACTCATCCGATGGGTCTTGATAGTATTTCAAGAGTGGCAAAAGGAACTTATCGCTATGGTACGCCGTCACGATGTCAGTACGGGGCGGATTGACAGCGCTCACAGCGGTCGTGCTTACTCCAAGAGCCATCAGGCTGCACTTCCTCGTCTTCGTCCTCGATGGAGGAGCAAACTGGACCGTCACCGCGAGGATCTTAATCGGGACGACGTGGCAACGCGCCGGTGATAATGTTTGTCAAACCAGGCTTATAGTAGACGACAAAATTGTATTCGGAGAAGAACGATAGCCAGCGCGCCGTGCGCTGCCTGAGGTGCGGACTTTTTGTGGCTGTCCGCAACGATGCGTGATCCGTGAGAGTGCGAACGTTTCTTCACCAAGCAGATATACGCAAAACTTCATTAGAGCATAACACATCGCTAAAAACTCTTTGTCATGCACAGGGTAATGCTCTCTGCAGGTTTCAACTGCCGAGACTGATGACTCACGACACGTTCGTGGCCTTCGTCATCATGTTGCATTAGAGCACAACTAATCGCAAAGTCGCTCGCATTACATGCGACATGAAAAGGCTTGGAATGATCTGTCAAGGCGAGAACTAGAGCTGATGACAGTTTCGCTATAATAGCATCAAAAGCGCTTCGATGCTCCTGACGCCACGCCCACGTGGCGTCCTACTTCAACAACTGGGACAGCGGGTGAATAACTGCAGCAAAGTCTTTCGCGTAATGATGCAGATAATTGGCAAGACCAAGCCATTGACGCAATTGCTTCGGGTTCGTTCGCTCTGGCCAGGCGCTGATCGACGCGACCTTCCCGCGGTCAGCGCGAACACCTTTCTCGCTGACGTAGGAACCTAGCACAGGGATCTCTGGAGCACAGAAGATACACTTCTTCAGGTTCTCGTACAGCTTAATTGCATGCATAGCTTCAAGCACCTTACGGAGGTGACCCAAATGAACGTCAAGGTCCTTTGCGCCTTCAGCGGCGCGGCTGTGTACAAAGATATCGTCGAAATAGCTAGGCGCAAAGTCTCGAAATGGCCGCAGAACGTGCGAGACCATACGATTGAAGGTGGCAGGGGCTTAAGAACGCCTCTGCGGCATCACGAGCCATTCCCAGAGCATTATACTGGGTGTACTAACCGCTGTTAGGGGAATGTCCTTTGGACGCATGAGGATTTGATAGAATCCGTCTGTCAAATCCAGAGTAGAGAAGATCGTGCTGCCCAATATGGTGCCCAAACCCATGTCCTTCCGCGGAATCGGGGTCAGTGCAGGGATCGTAGCATCGTTCATCTTGTTAAAGGTGTGAGCGATGCGCCAACCTCCAGTCGTTTACTTAACACAGAAGGTGGGACTTGAGTGTGGAAGACACTCTCACGGAGATGACCCGCCTGTCGTTGACCTTCGAAGAAGGTGTCAATCGCATCAATTTGATCACGAGGAAGCAACCATTGCCGCGTAACGCAATATTTAGACCTGGGCACGAGATCTCTCGTGCCGTCACCACGGTCAGCCTCTTAAGATCACGCAGCATCTCATCCCAAGACACTTCCGGGAGCTGCGTGATGCCAGACTCGTTGCAAGGTAGTCTTGCGACTTGGAGCGAATGGATGCTGGGACCTGTACCAGTCAAGTTCACCACGCTAATCGTTTCAAATGCAGAAGCAGACGCGGCGGATCGCGCTTGCTGTGGTAAAATTGAGCGCGCGCGTCGCTCTCGACGGCGCTGAGATGCTGACCGCTGGGATTTTGCGTCAGGCTTGGATTGTGGGAGCCCCTGCTCGACCACAACTACACTCGACTCAGGGAGTTTCTGTTCTACCTTAGTCTTAATATCGGACACCGAGCGTCACTGCGCTGGTGTTTCATCGGGGCGAACGGAGGCCACTGCCGGTACGGAACGCGTAGTAGCCACTGCTCGCTCATTTCGCACCGAACGCCACTGCGCCGGTGCGGTTTCTTGACTCAGGAACCACTGTTCAACTGAGGGGGCGCAAGTCGCGTGGTTGCACACCGGGCACGAAGGGCCATCGCTCTCTTCACTGGAGGTGTATGTAGAGGAGCCTGGGTCTACGACGGCAACGTGCGGCCATGTTTTCGCCAACCTGGAGAGAGAACCTACATTCAGTAAACCAAGTGAACCGCGCATCAAGTGTTGTGGATTCACTTGTACTGGACGACAGAATACGGAGAAACCGGACGACAAGATGGCATACAAAGATCTTGCATTGTGTGTAATGCCCGTAGTAAGCCGTACACAGACGCTGTAGCTCTAGAATTGTTAAAAAAAAACCTTCTACAGACCATCGTCTGTTGAGGTTAAGATTTTGAATATCATGATCTTCATGCCACTTTTTGTACCACCTAGAATCAGTTAAGCCAGTGTTGCACATGCCCAGAGCAGTAAAAGAAGAAACAAACAACAAAGATGACTGCTACAGAGTCAAAGCAACTGAGCTCTACCGGTTATGATGCCAATGAAGGTTTTCATTATATACGAAAAATGTCTTAACCTGCATTCCGCACTGTAATCGACAAATTCTTTGACTTACGCTCTTGTGCTGCATTAGGCTTGAATATGTAGTCTCAAGTGCCTTTTGAGCGTTTCGATGGTCTTTCTTCTTCTACCTCCTCGCTTCGCTTTTGCTTCTTTCTATTCGATTCAGAAATCGGAGAAACATGATTCGTAACAATCTCTTTCTCGTAAGCTAAAATAGCCTTAACTAGTTCGTCTGAATAAAACTGCCGTAGTACAGACGTAAGTGAGACTTAATCTACAGTTTCTCGTTTGTGATTGTAAGACTTAAGGTACGTGCTCCACATCGTGAAACGAAAATCTTGTGTAAGGAATATACCGACGTTTCCGACTAAAGTACTTGAAAACTTCAGCTGGATCAATTTCTTTAGAATTCTAGCACCCTATCAAATCATGAAAATGTCGGCCACCGACGTGTGAATGCGAAAACAATCTGCCATGAGAATACACCAATTTTGTCAAAGTCTTGCCGTCATGCGGAAGATACATGCACAAGTTTGTCTCCATGCTAGAGTACTTTTTGTGAAAATTTACCGCATACAGAAACCAGAAAGTCATCGGTGAATTTACACCAAGATTTTCTGCTTTGTCCAGTCTCAACATTCTTAGAACGTCTTCAGGATCTGTTCCATGACGTAGCCAGCTTTCGCGCAAAATAGCTTGAATTTTATCATACCGATATTGGAATATGTTTTTCAAAATGACTTTGAAAACTGTGTTTTTTGTTCACTTGTTGTTTCCTCTTTGTTGAATCGCTCGATGTAGTAGGTCAAATATTCCAATTTCTTTGGAAGTATGATAAACCCTGCCTTCTTATTAATCTCCAACAGCTCCGCAATTTTGATAAGAGCTATCTTTTGGTTTAGCCAGTGCAGCTCTATGACCGTACTTAATGTATTCACGTCCCTTTTTCCATTTGCAATAATCTTTGCCAAAGTATCTTCTCCATATAATGATGTCGAAGGGTTTTTGAAGCGTGATTTGATCCTTGGAGATTTCTTTGTTGAACAGCTCCATGTATTTGACCCAGTTTGCCAACTCTGTGTTAGCCAAAAGAATCGCTTCCTTTTCATCAAACTCCATTTTCAAATAGCTCGAAAAAGCCGTTTCAGGGTCCTTCTTTTGAGTCAGCCACTTCAGTCGTTCGGCTGCTTGTTGTTCTGATACTGTAGCTGTTTGCTTTCCAGCTGAAACAATGTCGTCCAGACCATTCTTACCATACCAGTGATCAAGCGTTAGGAGTAGCGAAGTGGACCTCTTGGGGTTCCTAGTGTTGTATCGGTTCTTGTAGCTGATCCAGTATTCCAACTTTGGGCTGGCCAAAGGACTAGAGACCACATTGTTAAGCTCCAACTCTTTGAAAACGTCTATGGGATGTTTAGTTTCATGGATCCATGTCTGCTGTTCAATTGTTATTGCTGTAGCAGTATCCTCCTTCCAAAATGCAAGCATCTTCACTATACCGCTCTCCTTGAAGTAATTTGAGAGAGTGTCATAGAGCGTCAAGTTACTTGGGCTATACTTCATGTTATAGCGGTCTACGTAGTGTTTCAACCACGCTAACTTTTGGTTAGCCAGTTCGTTATTCGCCATGTCGTGAATGCACAGTCCAATCTTCGGAACAATATGAGGTGGTAAGTTTTCGGCCGCTAGCCATTCCTCAATTAGAGCATAATTGGTTAAGGCGCCTGCGACCAGCTCAGCTCCATCATTAGGAAACCACCTCTCTTCTTCGTACTCTGCAACAGTCAGGTTTTTCTCGGTGGAGACTCTCGATGGAACACGTGAGAGGGATTTGTTCAACCTAGTGATGTTGCGGAATGACAAACTCGTGCATATTCTCGCGTGTGTCAGTATTGCGTAATTACGTTTGTAAAAGCTCAAATAGTTTATTTGCAATACCTTTTTTAGTTTCAATAGCTTTTGATTGGAGTGGAAACATTTAGATGCATTCAAACTTGGTTTATTGGATTGATTTGACAATACAGACACCGCCACCTTGGCCTCGCAATACCGAACAGCGCATTGAAAATAGTTGTAGCCAAATTAATTGGCATTATGTGCCATCAATCAGGGACTTTGTTAATCTAACAACCGGTAGTATCATGCTCAAGCAAGGCAGTTTGTTGATATACTTCATAGCAATTGTTTTATACTGCGTGCTGGAGCTTTTTAGCCACTGACGACTCTACTGTGTCATCCTGTGATGATCCATGGGGAGGACCTTGCAAGCCTGATACACACCCATATCTTGATTTCTTGCAGTCTCCGGGGATCGTATTCGTGGTCTTGTCTCTATTTCAGATTGTTGCCTCTCTGTACCAAGTAAACGAAGAAGACGGTTGTTGCTTTGCCGCTACAGAGATGAACGACGAATTGCGCGATGTCATTACGAAATTATGCGTCGGCACTTTCAAATTTGTGGACTGACGTTTTGATTCCTGTTGCTTCATCTGCCGGACGAAGGCCAAGGTTTATTGGTCTGTACGTGTCAAGATGTTTGTAAGTGGTTTGTTCTGTAGAAGCTTGATCAAGGGCCGCAAATGTCATTTACGCATCGCTGTTGGCAAAAATGCACAATGACATTTCCTGAATGCACTTAAGGTCGTGACACTTGAGCAACTCTATTGATTGCAACTCGTCATCCATTTGACCTGGAGCGACACAATGGCTTTTCTTCACTCCGTTTTACCGCTGTTGGTTGTAGCTTCAACAGCGCTACAATGAAGCAAGTACAGCCAATTAATGGACAGGTTTTGGTAGTATGTCCTTTTAGATGGTTTAACCAGTTGTAACGGAATCTGCGTCGTGGTGATCTACGTGATCTGCATTAACGCATGTAATTAACGCCGTAGACGGATACCTTGACGGGTTGTACGTGTTTATCTTTTGTTGTTTGATTGAAAATCTTGCACATACGTTGCATATTTGATAATGCTAAAAGTATAACATCGTATTTTCACTTCCTTGCGTTGGATCCTCGATATTGTTGCTTGTGCCAAATGAAGGGTCAAATCTTTCTTGCTCCATGCCACCTTGAAATTATACAGCAGTCAAATTGCTGGTTCCACTCAATCTTCATTGTGGTCATTGGAGATTGACCCAATGTTCGAACGTAATGAAGAATTCTTCTACCTCTTCATCATCACCTTCGTTATATGTTAGCGCTCCGACTGCCCACTACAAACTTTGATTAACAGCCCGTTATTCTCTGTCAAAGTGGTGGGTAGTTGTAGACTATTTCACGTTGACTATCCATCCTATGAGTGTTTCACGTCACATGAAAGTCTCGCCATTATCATCAGGGACATCAATCACAGACCAAAATGGACGATTTTTCAGAAGCTACCACCAACAATTCTGCACAGAGATACTGCTGTTTAGCCTAGAAGACGAACTATTTACTCGCAACACAAATGACCTTAGCAATCAGTGTAAGTTTTGGGATCAGCATAGGATTGGAATGCGCGAGAACGTACGTGGTCATGGAGAGACGGCTATGTGATTTGAAGTTGCAGTAGCATCCCATAGTCACATGCTAGTCTTTGCTGCGTTTGAAACGAATCTATACCGACCATGACTCAGTTATCGCCCCTGTACTGGTTGATCCCGTGATCGGCCATTGTTGGGGGCGTTGGGGCGAGGCGGCCTAGCTCAGGTGCCGAGCTGAAGAATGCAAAAAGAAACAATGCTTTAATCTAGCGGTGACTTCACCAACTTGCCATATATGTACACTTACTAGGGTGATTCGGTCGGTATGCTGGCATCTGAAAGGCGACGCTTCATGATGCCACGCCAGCCGCGACGTCGACGTTGAGTTTCTTGAAACGCAATATAGCGCTCTACAAGATAAGCTTGGCCAGCTTTTACACCCATAGCAATCACTGGTAGTAAAGGTAGTGGACCCGCAAACCATGGCGCTACTAGCCGGCTAGACTGCGCGATGCAGGCTAAGATGGCAATTCCGACACTGATCATGGACAGAGCGTTCCAAACCGAATACCGACGCGTAAAGGTTGAGGACGAAAGTGCGAGCGAGACGATGCCCATAATGGGCGATACGATAAGTGCAAGAGGCGGCGTCAGCAACACAGGCACCATGATCGAGGCACTACAGTCGTGGTCGACTTCACCTTCCGTGACGCATTTCAAGTTGACCAAAATGGCAAACGTAATTGCCAGATCTACCATAAGAAGCGTGAGCAATGAAATACTTAGCATCCATGACAGATTGAGTGAGCTGCTGCGCGGCAAGTTGCGAGGCAGCAAGTAATAACGAAGGAATGACTTCACCATTTGACATTGGGCTCGATCAGCAAGACGTTCACGTAGCTCGACAGCACAAATTAATACACCTGGCACCGGAAGCGAAGCATCAACAGGTCCTAGCCAACCTTTGTAAAAAGAATGATGCGTTGCGTTGTTGATACTCGTCTTCTTTGCAGATCCGGACCCCATCAGTACCAACACATCGTCTGCATTCTCACCTTTTCCTGCATGTCCATTACCTGCTAAGCCGTCTCCATGTGAGCTTGAAGATCGAATACGCAGTGCCTCTTCTCGGATACTACTCACAGGGTTTTGACCAGCTGCATTACTACTTCCACCAGTAGTACTCCGACTTCTTCCATGTGACGCCCCACTGTTGTTTAGTGCTGCACCCCACCCGCCCATATCGTAGAGCATACCGTCATTACCAATACCACCATTATGGCGGTGTCCATGATAATCCATTGAATTTCCACGACCATACCCATACACATCATTAATGTTATAGTAGATAGAATCTTTTGGGTAATGACTACCATAGCCTTGTCGACAAGAGGATGGTTGAGGTTGCTGGAGGCTGACATTGTTACTGCTGCCGCCATTGTCTCGCGACTCCTCTGCTGTCGAAAGGAAGACGCCGAGCTTAAATTCCTCCCCCATACTCAACTCGTCTTGGACATAGAATCTACCAAGATAAATACGTAATCCTCCAAGCTTGCTTGAGTTCTTTCCCATGGAAGATAGCGCGCGTTGTTTCTCCAAATACACAGCTACAGGAAGAAGCGACTCAACAAGTGAAAACGCATCGCGCTGCACAACACGCAGCAGCTCGTTGAGCTCAGCAACAAATTCAATCCATGGCTCATCGATAAAAGCGGTCAGTTCAGGACACTGAGGAATTGACCGCACAAGCAAATCGTTTGGGTCCAAGTAAAAAGGAGAGAAATATGTTCCACACCCAGCAAACAATAGAACGAGCGGCAGTGACGGCTTGCCGATCTTAGTTGTAGGTACGCATACCGATTGCGAGCTTTCCTTGTACAGCAACTCTAGATATACAAGAGAATAATCAGCACAGTAGCCGAGCTTAACCGCATTGAGTAAACCACGAGCTCGGGGTCCCTTCATACAAGCATGATTGTACTTTGCGATAATTCGCTTGAGCTCGTTCACGCGAATATGCCGCCGGAAAAGTTTTACTTCAGACGCGAATGGGTAGCATATCAATGCCACTAAAAAATGCACGATCTTCCCCCAGCTGGAGCATGGGCCACGCTGCCAAGCCAAAGCGCGGTTGATCCGGTCCGCCAAGTTTTTAAATTCAACATCATAGAGGACCCTTTTTAGAGCTGGTGGAACGGTCGTGCGAAGCTTTAACGGAGAGGCTGGTTCGTTGTACCCGGCCAAGTACAGTCGCGCCATGTGCTCAGGAAGATCACGCTCCATAAGCTTTGGGTAGCCAACCCTTGGCCAGTAAAAACAGCGAAATAGTGAAGCAAACCAGCTACGTTGCGAGTTAGCTACAGCAGAAGACAGTAAATGCTGCCTTTCACCCTTGGTACCTCGACTGTTGTACATTCGAGTGTACGACGGCTCCTTGCGATTTCGACATGCGTATCCCAGTAAAATAAAGAAGGTCACTATGCTCATTAGCACAAGCGCAAAACCAATCTCGCCACCGCATGCGTCGAGTAGCTGTTGAATGGGTGATACACAGTAATATCCTGAATATCCGGGGTCGCATGCCCAATCACAACGCGCGCTAGTGGCGCCAAATCCAATGTAGTGGGCATTTGGTGGCGCGTTAATGCACGCGACGCACTCCGCACTGTTGCTTTCTGACTTGTATTTCCCCACTGTGCACAAGCGACAGAATAGTCCGCCAGAGCCAGGCGGGCATGGAAAACCAAAAAATGACCCACTCGCGCCTGCTGGGACAATGGACTGTTGTGCAGCCGACGATGCTGGGGTGTCTGGCAATGCCGGCGTGTCGCCATCATCACTAGCCAATCTGTACGAGGTGGAACCACCTGCCACAGTGTAGTTGCCGTCAAATTCTCTTGTACACCGATCAAATATACTTAGCTCGCAGCCAGTAAGCTGCAGACGTCCCCCCACCGCCGCCGCCGCCGCAAAGGCGAGAAGTGGCCGTTGAACTCACTGGTGGCTGAGCTGTTTCGTCTTCGCCAGTCGCCTCATCGTAAATGTTTTCGTTCATAAATACGGTTTTCTGCCACATTGTGCCACTCGTGACAGTTGACAAAGTGTCGGTACATTCAGATCCACCACCCACAGCGCTAATATGTCCATGGCCACGCAGATACTGCCCTACGGATAGTCCCAAGAAGCCTCCAGAGCCACCCCCTGCACCATTTGCACCACCATCACCATTACTTTGGATTTTACCATTTAGCACGAGGCCAGAAGCACCAATTATTATGATACCGCCACCGTTTCCACCATCTACACAACCACCACCCGAGCCTAGCATACCTGCACCCGATCGAGTTCCGTATGGCAGACCACCAGATGCATAATTGCCGATTTTAGTCACTAGACTTGAATCAGCTCCGCGGCCGCCGTAGCCTGCCCCACCACCAATAGAGCCAGCACACGATCCCATGCCGGGGCCCTGATTTGCCAGTTCTCCTGTCCCATCTGCGGATACAATTGACTCTTGCGAGATTTCGACAGAGTCAGTTGCACAAAGCAAGACGGCACCTCCACGCAAAACTCCAGCCGGCTGCGGAGATATTTCATCATCATACTGAATTTGGTCTGTAAGCTGTTGCTTTTTCTTTTCCGATTCACCAACAAAAATTGATCCCCGCGCGTACAGCTCTAATGTAAAGTTGCTAACTATCGGTAAAGGTGAGGGAACGACAGGCGTCGTAGACCCTATTTCAGGGCCATTTTGCGAATCGTTTGTAACTAAGTCTCCCTGAGAGAAACGAAGTAATGCCCATTGTTGCTCCTTGCAGGAGCGGAAGGCTGATTCTATGCGGGGACGATTGAACGCTTCGAGGTGGCCATTAATTGATATCGAGTATTCGGATAATACGGACAGTGCCCCAACAGCGAGAACTCCACCCAATGCAACTTCACCCCCACTTACAAGTGTCAAAATTTTACTGTCAAACAGTTCAGTCGTAGTCATTGAAGTAGATGGTGTCACTGCTAGTGCAGGAGCTGCGATAACAGGATACGGCGCGCTCGATACGTTGGCATCAATGTAGATGTTCTGGCTTGTAGTGATCTGTGCACTCCATGCAAACTCTAGCGCAGCTGTCGCATCCATCGACAAAGAGCGAGCAGACAGCTGCAGTGCGCTAGTAGGTACACTCATCTGTGAACCACTGGAAACAAACATGTCTCGCACTTGAATTTGCAAAAGAGGTGGCTTATTGCCTTCGTGACTGCTGGTAGAATCAGGCAGCTCGAGCACTGACCCCACCAGTAGCGCATCCAAGAAAAATGAACCATTGAGAACCCTCAAGTCTGCCCCAGGCAGCTTCAAGCAGCCTGTCGCGACAACAGCGCCATCTGATATTGTTACTGCATCAATCTTGCCTGCACCATCATCCCCCACATATAAACTCGTGACAGCACCACCAATAACTGTATCCATGTCATCAATATCAATCGCTACTCCTCCATCGCCGCTTTGAATACGATTGGGCCACAAACGCTGCATGCCGTTGCGAACAATAAGTTGAGCTTCGTGCACCCCGTCAGAATGCTGGACTACCTGATAGTACGTGCCTGCTGCACCAGCAAGCGCTGATATTTGTACGTGGCGAAAGCGTTTTTTCTCCGCCAAAAATTTCTTTACTTGGTCTGAGCTGAGCGTTCCGCCAGTTGTGTCGATCGCATTGGCGTTCAGTTGGCTCGACATGTAAGTGATCTGGACACGTCCACCGCCACCTGCAGGAAAACAATGAGTGATGCCAAGGTCTGGAGCACTATCTGTGCAAAAAGCATCCCCTCCTCTAGCCTGAATGCCTCCGCTTAGCGATAGCGCGTTGGTTGATACATGAATGGATCCTCCTGACCCGCCGCTAACTCCCTCAATTGCAGAGGCTCCATTTGCCTGAATAGTAGCGCCATCCATTACAACCACATCTTTTGATGCTTTTATTTGAATTCGACCACCTCCATTCACTGTAACAGCGCGTTGAATTCCACCAATCGCCACTCGACTGCCGCTCCCAAAAAGAAAAGGCGCAATCATTGCACTTGGGTCCTCTCCTCCTTCCAAATACGCTGTTGTGACCGCTGGGTTCGCCATCAACGTCTTTTCCTTTGCCCACAAGTCCGCCAACTGCCATCCAGCGCTGCTGTGCTTCAAAAGTGCTTCTTTCTTCTCAATCAGCTGTACATCAATTGTTTGACCTCTAACATCAAAGAATCCTCTTGTTGTCTGCTGTGTGAGCATCGTTGCGTTAGCAACCAGTCGCTGACCGCCTCCTCCTCCATGACTTGCACCAAACACGTCCGTTCCTGTAAACAATCCGTTGCTACCACGAAATACACCACTGTAGGACGCTGTGATTTTTGCATCTACCTCAAGATGCACAAACGATGCTTCAATACTTAACGACGAAGCACATAGTACTGCCTTTGACCCTAGCAGAACCATCTGACCTGATCCAATGTGCAATAAACAATCATCACCCTCGACAGTGACCTTCACTCCTGGATCCAGTTGAAGAGAACCTGCCACGTCCCAATGGCACGTAAAACCTGCAACAGCGAATACGTCTGTCACTCGATCTTTCTTGTGTCCTTGAGCAAACGATGATACATTATTGTGACGAGTCGATCCTGCAGAATTCAATAAAACGTCTTGAGGACCACATCCAAAAGCTCTTGATTCATGAAATATACACGAGGATGTGGTGGAATTCCATGTGCAATATTGTAAAAAGTCAGCACAGTGAGGTCGCTTCATTATCGAGAGTACTGGGCTAGAAAGGATGAGAAAAAATGGGAAGAATAGTAGTACACCATATAGATAAATACGCGCTAGACACGTCCAGAGCAACGCCATGATGTCTTCGACTCAGCTAGGAGGAGTGTATGTGGAATGCGCCGAGTAGGAGTGATGATGGATCCTTCACTCAGGAATTCTATACGTGAATATCAACCTGTGATAATATCGTACTAAACAGAGTCTCTTGAATATCAGTTAGGAGGAGGAGTCATTAAAACAAGGTTACTCTTCCCCCATTTAAGTGGCAGTTGAATTCAACAAGTTCATTTTTCTTTCACACATTCATGTCGTACTTATTGCCGCATCTAGAGAGTGGCTGGGCCGTGGACCAAGCGATATTGAACGAAGGTGACCGTGTGGTGGTAATTCGCTTTGGTCACGATCATGACCCAACATGTATGCAGATGGATGAAGTGTTGTGTGGTGTTGCAGAGGATGTCAAGAACTTTGCCGCTATTTATGTGGTGGACATCACGGAGGTACCGGATTTTAATACAATGTATGAGCTCTACGATCCATGCACCGTCATGTTTTTCTTCCGAAACAAGCACATTATGATTGATCTTGGCACGGGCAATAACAATAAGATTAATTGGGCTTTTAACAATAAAGCAGAGATGATTGATATCATTGAGACCGTCTACCGCGGCGCTCGGAAAGGTCGAGGGCTTGTCATTTCACCGAAAGATTATTCGACCAAGTACCGGTATTAAGAAAGTAGAAAAGACACAACAATTCGTTTCTCTACTCTAATGTCGAATCTACTTGAGTTGTTATCACTAATAGTTTTTATCTTACGGTACTACAGTACTACCGTGGCCACAAGTTTTAAAACTGACCATTGTTGATGGCTGAGGATTTAAGAACAAAAACGCGTCGAATAAGAAAGATGCGCCATTGATTTCGGTGTGTGGAAATCTCAATCGAGCATGAAGTGTCAGCAACGGACGCTATTCATTAGGGACGTTCTCATGTTACATACGCCAGTATTTACATAGAAATTGCGCTACATTGTTGTTTGTGTTGCGTCATTGACGCTCCTATATGTGGTAGCCCGCGAGATATTTGCAACTGCTTTGTACATCTCTATGCATTCAGTGTGGTAATGCAATCCAAAAAAACGATTTGGTGGCAAAAAATATGCACATCACTATCATGTGAGATTGCAGCACCACCTGTATTTAGGCTTGTCTACTATGACCATGGGAGAAGTTAACACGCTACTGGTAAGATTGCCACTAAAACACATGTAACAAAAAAAACTGTGCAGCTGTTTTATTTTGCGCACGAATGTTGTGGGCTTCAGGTTTCTTATAGTGCATTAAAGTATGTTCTGGAATTACTCACAAATGGGCTGAATTATTGACGCAATTTATTTGCATTACAACAGGGCGCTAGTCTATTATTAGAACCCTCGGGTTCATCACGCAATCATTTTTCACTCTTCATACACGTGATCAGCAGGTATACTACAAGTACAACTTTTTGGTAATAAAGTAAACAAATCATTCTTTCGTGCACGCAGCTGTAAAATTTTGTCATATCCGGATAGCTGCATACAGATTAGTTTCTGCCAATCAAAACTTAAATTGTATACGTATATACATCCGTTAACACCTAGACTCTTTCTCACGCACGTGGCTGCCATAAGTTTGAGCTTCCCATCTCTTGCGTTCTCCTATCATACGCCGTATCTCCTGTATATTTATTCTCTCACTTGTGTAATGACTGACAAGTGCCAGTTAAATTAATCATTAGTTTGTTATAAGGTTAACGTTATGGATGACTCTGTGCTTGACGAATTAGTGAACTTTTTCCAAATGTCCGATGACTTTGCTCTACCAAGTGTACTGTCCTTTGATAGTCCACCACAAATGGATGATGCCATAACAACGGACGCAGATCTTGCGCTCGACCCGTCCACGTCAAACATACCGCTGATTGAGCCAATTCCAGTCGTATTTGAGCGACACAATCAAATGACGACTCAAGTGGCATCCAACACTTTTCAATTGGGCAGTTCAATCGTTCCAGCTGCTAAGACAATACACCAACCGCAACATCGATCGAAGGATGCTATTCGACGCAGTGAGTATCGCAAGCGACAGAAGGAGGAAAAAGAATCTTTACGCAACGAGATTGACAAGTTATCAACCAAACTTGTCAAGTTACAGGATTCAACAAAGGCTAACAGTTCATTACTATTCACTGATGCCGCACTTTCGAGCTGTTTGTGGAAAGCCATTGCAACTCGACAGGAGCAACGTCGACGTGCTGCTGAGAAGGAACAGGTACATCTACGTGCTGCCATCCTTTCAAGAGCTGGTTTGATTGAAGATCTTTGCGGGTTCTTGAAGAAACGCTTATACGACGGAACGATGGAAAATGATGAATTTGGAGACTTGTCACGACATAAAAAGCGGATGCGTTTAAAGGTGACAGATTCGACACTATTTGAAACGTTTATTACAGAACTTTACACCATCTACTTGCGGACTGATGACGTTTTCACCGCTTGCGATTTGTCCTTGGCGGCACCGTCTTTGCCAGTCGCTAAAGCCAACAAAGACGAATGCGGATTCTCTCAGCGGGTATCGAGACAAATACTACCATTCAACTTTCAGCAGACGTGCTGTTTGCTATGGCACATAGCGAAGCTTAAGCACCAAGAACAGGATCGAGTAAGTTATGAGGACGTAAACGACCCTGACAATATCATAGCGACAAAGATTCGGATCTCAAGTCCTCGAATGGGTGAAAGTGTGTCAATGTTGCAGCGAGCTGTAGTCCGTCGGTTCCACGAGATTAACCGCGTTGTCATTGTATGGAAGGTGTTTTCAGAAGGTGAAGGGTTGTTTCGGGGTATGCATTCGGATTCGACTGGATGGTGTATTATTCGACCAACCACGAATCGTTCCACAACTGGAACAGTGGTGGAGACATGCCTACGTTATGTCCCTATGCATTTAAGCAACTCGTCAACGCGTGCACCCGTCGTCAATGAATTTACGGAGTTGGTCGTCGAACAAGCAGACGAGGAGAATGTAAGTATTTTTAAAACTCTAGAGATGTTATTACTGGACGATGCGCCAGCAACTGGAACCGCCAATACGCTAGCAACTGGAACCGACAATGCGCTAGCGACTGAAACTGACGCTGCGCTAGCATCTACAACGGGCTAGCAACGACAGTCTGCTAGCAACTGGAATCGACACTACGCTAGCAAGTGGAACCGACAATGCGCTAGCGACTGGAATTAACAAATACATCTGAATTTGTATTGTTTGTCTTTTACGATTACATTGGACATTTTGCGTGCAAGCGTAAACAATCGAGAAAAGAATGTTGATTTGACAAGTTACTTGATAACTCAATTGTTTTCGATTCAAATATATCGAGTTGTTTTTGCTGTGATTTGTTTTATTGCGCTGGTAATATGTTCACATACTTGAGTTTCAAGCTCTAATGTCTGTTACTGTACAGCCTTCAGCATTGCTAGCACAGAATTCTACAGTTGAGGTAAGTCAATAGCATCGTCTACTTTACTCTTTTTATAGGTCAAGAAACAACTTTGACAGCTATCTAATTGATAGTGCTAATTCACGCAACATCTACCTTAGAATATCGATGTAAACGACAGAGTCAAGGTGAAAGGTACTGGAATGTAAGTTTCGACACTGGCAACGGCAATCGTAAAAATTGCTCACACTCAGTTGCGTTTTGCTGGGTATGTGGCTATATACTCATGTGATTCAGCTTTGCTCTCAATCATTCGTCGTGTCGAAGTCTTTTGTGATCAATTACAGCAATGCTGCAGAGGACACACTGTAGGTGATGGCTGCAGTCTTAGCCATGTCTTGGACGCTTGCAGAAATGCTTGCGCTGAGCTCCATGTGGGCAATGGCACGCGTTTGCAGAAACACGACATGTCTGGCATCATAACGCTCTTCTAAGTTACGATGGGGCCTTTTATCGCGGGTTTATTGCTTGTGGTCTACTGAGACATAAGACTCGGCAGCGGCTGCGTAGCCAAGCCATGATCGTAAGCGTGAGGAACCCCAATGGAAGCCTCGATGGCCAAAGAGGTGGTCAGCACGAGCTAAATCACTCATAGGTTCGATATAGCTTGGCTGGTCATGATAGCGATGTTTGCTAGTATCGTACGGACATTGGTCGTCTAGGCTAATAAAACGCCGCCGAACCACTGTCGCTCAGCGTCGAACTTTTCACCTGTCGACCATGAGACTCAGAACAAACAATTGGCGTGCGTATACATGATTGGTTTGACAAACTGACAGCAATGCATCGATAAAATAGTGCGCATTGCAGTCTTTCTCATCAGGCAATAGAAGTAGTAGGTATGACCACGCCGCAGACTTTGCGCGTCGTAATTGTGTCTATCCCATTTTAAAAAGCGCAGCAATACTTGCTTGCGTATGGCTCTTTTTATCAGGCGCAAAAGCTTTATCCGACACCTTATTGCAGTCTATGGCTTCTACAAGTTGCTGACTGTCACCTTGATATCGTAGGTGTTGCCTAATGATACTGACGAAAAAGCTGACCAGCTCTAGTAAATGCATTGAAGGCCTACAAAGGCTTGTTTAAGAGCCTAAGACTAGCGTCAGCCCAAGTCATCTAGACATCGCTTAAGCCATACGAAGATGTACTGATGGAATTATCACCGGATTTGGTGATCTGCGCAGCTATGGACAAGTGGGTTCCGCAGACAGCCAAGTTCTGTTTGAAGCACGAAGTTGCTTCCTTTTAACAAGGAACAGAGATGACCGAATTCGCGAAAAACTCGTTAATGCTTTCGGAAGACCCTGCATACCGATAACTCAAGGATGCGACGTTCAAAGGACTTGAACCGACGACACGGCACGGTAACAATCCTAGTCAAAAGCGATTCTACTTGGTAAAAGATACCATCAAGGATGCAATTGCATGTATCATTTGTACTACAGCGATGTTACTGCACGATTGGATAAGGGTAAGTATTAAATAGATGTTTATGTTGGAAATGCTGTTAAAGACTAACCACAAAGCGCTGATTACACAATCTACTGGCATAAAGGGCCAACTAACCAGCGCACCAAAAAGAGTTGAATAAATCAAACAGAACCAATTTGTCTCCAAACAACCCCAAGCAAGCCGCACAAGTGATCAACATGAACATACGCCACAATAGCGGCTTGACAATTCCTAAGCAGAGCCTGAAGCTGATGTATCAACTAGTGACGGTGATGAGGCCACATTATCAAATGGCGCTGACAGAAATTGGAATAGTTCGTACGAGGCAGTGCCAGCAGCAGCACCAGCGAGCGCAATAATTAAGAAAGTCTTGAGAGCAGACCACTTCTTTCGCGTTTTACTCGTTCGTTTGTTCTGCTCTAATATCTCCATTATCTTTTGATACACCAGCGTTTCATTCTCTTTGCCGGCTTGAGCTTGTTTTGCCGCATTCGCGGCAGCGCCAGCGTTTGGTGTCACTACTTCAGCCATGGCAGCAGGTAACAAATGCTCGACGGCACCTTCAGCACCATGCGTGTCAATTCTCTCCTCTTCGACGTTGCTTTCTCCACGTCGGCGGCGGACATTGGTCCTGTCGTAGCTATAATTCTTTACAGCGTTGGTTTCCGCGCTGACGAAGGTGTCACTGCTCAAGACAAATGTGGTCAGGAGCAGGGAAAGGAAGAAGATGAAACGCATTGTTGAGCTCTTGACGGGTCTTAAGTAGTAAGTAAGTCCTTGAATCTGTCAGGACAAAGCAAACGATTAGTACCGATGTGCACATGCTACACATTACTACATCAACTTGAGCCGAACGATATCTAATCTGATCAGATTTATTCAACACATCCCAATTGAAACTTCGTTAAGTCAATAGCGCTGCTAGTAGCAGTTGCACAAGTTAAATCACATGGCGTATGCAATCGTTACATGGATGTTATTCTTATCGTCCCCTATCAAGATCTGTGGACATTGGTTAACAGGTAGCACAGTAAGACATACTTGATGTGCTAGCATAAATTATTGATTGCTTGATTGAGTGGCCATTGGCAATGAGCGGCTGATGCTGATTCGACAAGACCCTGACTGATTTGCCGCAAGATCTGGTATCATTAGATGTTGCAGCTCGGTACCGCAGTATGTCTCTCGTCTATCACCACGATGGCCTGGCTACTGGCACTGGCCCTCGTGTCCATTTTAGTAGGCTGCCTCTGATACTCAACCATGAGCTGCAAATACTTTTATGGCCATGTGCACGACTTCAGAGCATGTTCCGATCAGGTTTTTCAATTTCATGTACAGCTTGTAAGTTTTCTGTAAGAGTGAATTTGGTTTCAGTCCTGGTCTCGAAATCAAATCAAATGGCCTCGTGTTGTCTATCTTACCACATCGCAAATCAAACATACGCCGTGATCACCAGTCGTAACACTAACAATGCTTTGTCTCGTAACAAACCACACCAATCCCTCACCTCGATAAACTGTTCGAGCAGATCTCACTTCATTCCCGTCCCGTCGGATATCGTGTCATTGAAAACAGTCTATCGTAAGCTTTAGCACATAAGAAAACACGTCCGCTTGGAGTCCAATCGACTTGACTTACACCTGTGGTTGACCTGTGAAAGAACACCTCGGATGACTCGACCGACAAAATTGGGCAACATCTTGAATAACTTTAAAAGTGCAATTTGAAAAACACTTCAAATATGGGTCTACAGTCTAGCTTTGTGTGTGATATGACTGAACTTGAAAATGAGTCGAGGGAATGATTGAAATCAGGTTTCTGGTTCACAAACTACGAGCTACTTCTGTAAGTGTATTGTTCAACTTTTGACGAATCGTCTGCTCAATGTCTCTCAGACAATGCGACCGCCATTAGAAAGTAACCACATTGATTACCGATTCAAACATCTCACAGCAAGCTCGCAAAGCAACGCTTTGATGTTGAAAAGTAGTTTTTTCATACAGACTAACAGTTGTTACTTGTGTAGATGCACCCTTAGCGTATGAGAGAAACACTAACTATCTAAAAGTGCAAAGCACAGTACAAGTCAGCAGAATTCCGTAGGCCATAAACTAGCTGAGCATCATCGTGTGAAATTGTTGCGAGACATGAGCCTTAACAGCTTTATCGACCCATCGTCAAGGTATTCAGCAAGCCCATTGTAGAGTTCCGTCAATAGAGATTGGAACATGAAAGTCAGTAGACTCATGCCTCTAGCTGTAATTTTGCACAACCAGAAAGAGCTTTTACGGCGTACAGGAAAACAAGCGTTAACTATTCAGATAAACCATCTACTCAGGACAAAATTTGTTAACCTTTTTCATTTTGGCAATCAGTTGACGGTCCTCCTCAAAGCGTTCCCGTAGTAATTTCAGCTCTATAGCACCACCACGACATACAACAATTAGTACAACTACCCTTCTTTCAAACAAGCAACTCCACGTACGGCCTCGCTTCTTTTCACGTGTTTGGAACCTGTAGAAATTGTCAATCTCCTTGCTCTTCTGTTTCTTTGCAGGCCTGATCAATGCATCTTCTACTCCAACAACGCCGCGCTTTTTAGTATTGACCTGTGTCTGGAATCCATCTTCGTCCACCTGTTTCTTTAACTCTTCACGTCTACGCATGTCCTGCTCCTCCATATCATCGAACGACGCCATGTAGCGATCCGCCATTTCCTTCACAACCGAGAGACCAGGACGATTGCAACGATACCTGGTCGCATACGCTGCACCCAATCCACCACGCCAACAACAATAACATTCTTAGTTTGTAGAAATTGATCATACTGGCTCCAAAATGATGTTGATAGCGCTCACCTTGTAGACCAGTAAGTTTCCTAGGTGCGGCCGTCTCCAAAGAGTCCACTTTGAGCATCTTGTCCAGCGATTTCTTAGCCTTAAATACGATATGAGCGGTGCGATTAGCCCTGCTATCTGTTGCAACATCCGTGTCCTTTTCTTCTTCGTCAAACAGGCCTCCAGAGCCAGCAACAAGGTGTTGAATAGCGCCGAGAGGTTCTAAACATGCACGAAGCCATTTTTCCGACGTACTCGTAGGTAAATTTACAACGTATGCGGTGCGGCCAGCAGCCAAAATAGATTCAGCATTAGCGTTAGGCTTAAAATCGTGCTGTTTGACGTAGATAAAACGTTGGAATGAGCTGTACTGTAGCGGCAGCGCGATGGCGTGGTAACCTCCGAACATCTTTATTATTGACTGGCGGGACAAGTTAGACGTCGTGATTGGTGAGAAAATATAGCACGGTACAGAGTTTTACCTAATCACAAATCGACATTGAATTACCAAAAGACTATTTCTTATCTCACACAAACGGTACAGCTGTTCAATAACAAATTCACAATCGTCGGTATGAGCCGTATATCATATCCGTATCCTGTAACGTCATGATACAAACCGGGTATCCTGTGACGCCATTCGCCTGCCCAACATAAAGTCAGCGGTTTATATTAAAGACGTTCTTATTCGTCTGCTTGCGCCGTTCGTGAAAAGCACTAATTATCTCAATAGTTTTACGATGGTGAAGACGGGTACGAGTAAGAAGAGCTCGGAATGAATAGCTGGATATTTTCAGTAGTGACGCATTTAAAAAGTGTAACGGGGTTACACAAAGATGTGTATTGTACATACACACCTGCCACACCATTTTGGTGTGGCTGTACTATGAGGTTGATGTGACCGTACCTAAGGTACAAAGGGTCACGTGGTCACTAGACTTATTTCAGTATAGTGACTGTACATGTTTGCATAATAATAGGCTACAGAGCCAGTAAATAGTAACTAGCACTAAGTATAGAGTAGCTGCTTCTATATTTAGTGCTAGAAGATAAACATAAATATAAATCAGTTTCAAAACCCGCTCTATAGGCATCACTGCTTGAGCATTCGATTCCTTCTAAGGAAATGTATCATTGATACTACTCTCTTTGAGACCTGGTTGTAAAAAGCGATAGGCACAAGCTTACGAATTATGCTATGGAAGTGTTATGCACTCCCATAGCATAATTCGTAAGCTTGTGATAGCTTAAGCCTATCGGTATTAACAACCGAGTGTCAAAGATACTAGTATCAATGATACGATTCCTTAGAAGGAATAGAATGCTCAAGCTGTAAGGCTTATGCAGCAGGTTTTGAAACTGATTTAAATTTATGTTTATCTTCTAGCACTAAATATAGAAGCAGCTACTCTATACTTAGTGTTAGTTACTATTTACTGGCTTTGAAACCCTTTATTATTATGCAAACATGTATAGTCGCTATACTTAACTAAGTATAGTGACCACGTAGCTCTCTGCCACGATGCGACCCTTCGTACCTTAGGTACGGTCACATCGAGCCTACTATTGTACCAAAGGTACAGCCACACCAGGTGTATATGTAAAAGACACACCTTCGTGTAACCCGTTACACCCTCCCCCACCAATCCGTGGGACCCGACGTACCCACAAATTGGAGGCATCGATTTTTTTCGTCCCATTTTGCTTGCCTCGCAATAAGTGCCCCGCACTTGCGAATAAAGCTTTAGTGTTTTTAACACTTTCTCCTTGAGGACAAATTATAGTACATTTCACGCGAGTGAGATACCGGCAACTGTTTTTCAATGAGGTCAAAGGCAAAGCCAAACTACTGATTATGCTCTCAAAGCACTCAGTGCTAGAAAGCATCCGTCTACTGCTGTCGCCGCTTCTGATCGTCCCGATCAAAAGCTTCAACGACGTTTAAGCAGTCTTGCTGGAGGAGTGCCTCGTACTTTCACGAGTCATACTACTGTGTGTATCCACTCTACTTCCCCAGATACTAGGTATGATCATTAATGAATACGTAGCGCAAAGATGCGCTGAACGTGCACATTTTAACCACCGAGAGCATCGATCACAGTCAGCGAGTCGGTGACCCATCAATCCATGATCTTTTTGTATGCCTTCAGAGCCCATATGCAACTCCGGTGCCGTACTACCCTCCCCCTCCTTCGGCCAGGGGCAACCCCTTCTATTCCACCGAGGCAGAGTTGAGATATAGCTTTAGCAAGCCCACGTAGAACCCAGGGTGTTTTCTTATCTTCTGTGGAAGGTTCAGCGTATAGGCTAGACCTTTCTTGCTTACAGCCTTAAAAGGTCCGATAAAGCGTGGACGTAATTTGGTTTTGTATACCGCAGAAACGGCACGAGTAGGTAAATTACTAGCAATGAATAAAACTAAATCACCCATTTTGAACTCGTGTTCGTTCTTTCTGCCATTGGCATCTGCTTGTTCCTTTTGAACATCCTGGCATTCAGCCATAGCGTTTTTGACGCGACGTAATACGTCAAAACGCGTTGACAGAAACGCTTCCACCTTCTTGCGCATCGCAACAGGGCTGATATAGCCAAGCCTTCGGCTATCTCTGCCCAGTAAGCCCTGATGTGGCAGGGTAGGCGTTAACGGAACGCGAGGGTTGACCAAACCATTCACATAAAATGGTGTGAAGCCTGTCGAGGCATGCACCGGGTATCTAACGCAAACTCTACCAGAGGGAGCATCGTGCTCCATTGCTTGGGTGTTTCAGCACAAACACTGCGAAGCATATCGCCAAAAACGCGGTTGACGCGTCCAGTCTGACCATCGGTCTGCGGATGATCCGCAGTGGGCATGTCCAGTCGAGTGCCGAGCACTTTAAAGACGGACGTCCAAAACTTACCCGTAAAACGGGGGTCTCTATCTGAGACGATTGCCACAGGCGATCCTTGTTATCAAAACACACGATCCATGAAAAGCTACACTGTCCCTTCTCCATCAATGGAGTCCGGCACTGCCGCTAAGTGAGCCATCTTGCTCAGTCGGTCTACAAAAAGACCACAATCCTAGTGTTGCCTGCCGCATCGCGCGGTAGGCCAAACACAAGGTCCATACTAATGGACTGTCACAACCCCGAGGGTACAGGCAAACTCGCCAATAGCGCAGCCGTATTAGGCGAGGGCTTCACCCTTTGACACGTTTCACACGTGCTTACGTAGGTACCAACCCATTTGTACAGCTTGGGCCACCACGAATTGTTGCACACCGAGTGTAGGTCTTCTCACGACCTAAATGACTACCACGTGGTGTATCATGAGCCTCATAAAGTATCTGATACTTGAGGTCCTCATCATGAGGCACCACAACACGAGGCTGGTCATCCGACCCTGTATTATAGTACAACAGACCATCGGTCAGTGCATAACGATGTAATCTTGCACGATTACGTGGTGACAACTTCACCTTAGAGTTTTCAAGCTCTGCGCTGCCCAGCGCCTGCAGAATAGCAACACATGCCTCATCGCGTGCATACGCCTTACGGATACGATCCGTTACTGACGAACTCACAACAGTGAGATGAGCAAGCTTATAGTCAGGCCTACGCAATAACGCGTCAGCCAAAATATTCTGTTTTCCCGGCTTATACTTCACCTCAAAGTTATACTCCGCGAAAAGAAGAACCAACGAGCCATTCTCTGCGAGAGATGAGGCGACTTTGTCGCTGGTTGTAACGAAGCATGATCGGTATAGACCACAAACGGCTTTGAGCCCAACAGGTGTACCCTGAAGTTAACAAGAACATACTTCATCGCAAGTAGCTCCTTGTCATGAACTGGATAGTTCATATCTGCAGCTCTCAGCTGGCGAGACTCAAGCGCGACAACGCGTTCTTGACCCTCAGAGTCGACTTGCAAAAGTGCACTGCCAATGGCAAAGTCCGAAGCGTCACATACGACGCTAAATGGGCGATCAGGATCAGACAGAGCCCTGCGAGCGCGCAACATCTTCTCTTCATTTTGATACGCTCGCGTAGACGGCGGTCTGATAGACTTCTGTGATACCAGTTGCTGCTGAAGACGACGCAATCCACCCTCATTAAGGCCCATTATGTGAGCTGAAGCACAGCCGTGAGTGATCACAGAAAAGACATAGTCAGATGCAGACGACATCTCGCCGTCGCTATCATCAGACGTGGATGCATCGTCAATCATTGTTAATGTTAAACTACTTCTTCGTCCCCATAAGATTTGATCAGGGCGATCAGGATC
>CAKKTJ010000190.1:0-14367 GCA_920618645.1 Peronospora belbahrii | reverse complement strand
GCGGCCCATCTTTGATCTTGATCTTCGCTTGAAGTCCAATGACATTCAGACGGTACAGATAGTCCAGCGGGAGTTCGTCCGACCTTTTCTTCGCGTGGTAATATTGGCGGGCCACTGGCACCCCCAAACCACAGAACTGCATCTGGAATTCCTTAATAAGTCCTTCCAATTTCCACAAACAGAGCGACCTAGTTGACAATACCAGTTCTGAGCAGATACAGTCCATAATTCTCCAAAAACGAGACACTTTTCCCATCTGCTGCTTAGTCCCTCGTGAACGCGGTCTTCACAGTGGTCACCCAGCTGCGTGCTCAGTCCTCATCTTGGTCTTTTCCATGAAAGTCCTTGAGATTTGAGGTCTCTGAGAGCTTAAGAAGACCAAAGAAAGACCATGTTGGGCTCCTGTCCCAGGGTGGCATTGGCCATTCTCGCCAGAGGTCCATCGAGGTCCATGTCTTCCGAGTCGTATTCGCATGAACCGACCGATTCCATCTCCACGTCGGTCATACCTTGGTCTCTTGCACCTTGCATACCTGCACTTGGACCCAGCTGGGCCGTTGACCTCTAAGCCCTCTGTCGACCTCTGGCCGCACTTCCATCGATGTGTGCTTGCGGTACTTGGCGTTTTTGTAAGAATCTCGCCGTCGCAACGTCGAAGTATGCCTGTAAATTACCTACCGAGTCGGTAGGCACTCCTCCCTGGGCTACTCCGTCACGTGACGAGGTGTAATTCGGTACTGGTCTTGGCTCATTTCTGATTGTTGAAATTCGACCTATCAGAAGCCAGACTTTCCCTTGGCTGTACACATGTGGCCGTTTCGTGAGCTCGCTGCTCGTCGTCCGCGCTCTCAGCTCTGGCCTGCAGCAGCGACATGCCGTTGTTCCTAGTGGCATTCGACCCACGTGACTAGTGACGGGCGACCCTCGCGACGATTGCCTTGCAGACTCCGGAGGTCCCTGAGGCAAGGTGGTCTATGATAGACCTCGTATAGACCATGGGTCCTCGTTCGACCATTGCTCTCGAGGGTGGACCTCGATGTCGTGCAGGGTCACTTGGCTGTCGTCCGACGGTGCTTTCGCGGCGGTCGCAGGAGGTGAGTCGAGTAGTACTGGGGTTGTTCTCACCAGGATACCCAGACGTTTGTGTAGGATTTATAACGTGGTCTTGATATTGTTGAACCCCAGGGAAAACAAGTCTTCAGGCTTAAACCTTCCTGCGACCATACCCACCTCGCGAAGAAGGGTCACGAGCGCGGTGATCGTGGCTGTCACCGTCCTTAGTTTGGAAATTGTTGACACAGGCTCACTGAGCTGACCCAGCAGTTGGATCTCGGGTCAACCTAGAAAGACCAAGGTCTGCCCACGTGTGACCGGAATCAACCTCGAAAAGACCAAGGTCTACTAATGATGAACCAGGGTCAACCTCGGAAGACCAAGTTCTACTCACAAAAACGACCACGATCTACCCACTATAGACTCTGGTCGACTGCCTTGGATCCTCGGTTTCGGCCTCTGATCCTCATAAGTTTGCATCGCTTTGAAACGATTCCTTCTTGTCTTCTAGCGCTCGAAATCCCGAAGTAAAGCTCCTCAATTCAAAGCCACTACATCCACCCGCGAGGGGTCTTCACGCCCTTTCCATCGGACGAGGAGCTCTCGTTGCTGTCTCCCGTAACGTGTTTTCTTTCCAGTGCGGGCTCCCAAAATCTCCTCGACCTCATACTCTCCTTCTTCCAGCTCTCTTGCCCAACTGTCCTCCGGTAACAGGCATTCATCGAAGTCGACGCGATCTATTTTGTCCGTCTCTAACGCGGCACTAGGTCGGTCGGGGAACTCTTTCCCTCTTGCGCTTGGACAGATGTACCACATGGAATAGCCTGTACTCCGTACCTCTAGTTTCCAAGAGCGCTGCGTGCTCTCCCCCTCCGATAGTCGGCAGTCCAGTAAAGTGAGTGGCTTGGGGTCTCATTACGCAGTTTTGAAAACCCACTCCATCAGAATGGTGCGCGTTCCCGGATCTTTGGAAGACGCATGATATCACCGCAAGTCCCAAGAAGATGAAGATGTTCAAGCAAAGATTGAGTAAAAGACCGAAGAGTTACTAGAAGACCGATCGCCAGTGTCTACACAAGGAAACAACAAAGGATCTAAGGACCGGCCGGACCTTGGGAGGAACCCTGCTCAATATGGTCAAGGTTGAACTTATTAAAAGAAACCGAATACCCTCCCTATGTCCTCGTCGAGGACACCTTGGATCATGATATCTATCATGCCCCAGAGGACAACCAGTCGAAGGTGAAAACCGATAGACTATTATACAAAAACTACAAAAATACGATTGCCATGTCCAAGCCGACCAAGATCCGGATGAAGGCACCAGATGACACCAAGTCGGTAGGCACCTCGACCTCAGGACCCTTGTCCTAGTCGGATGCTGACGTGACCATGGCCTACCATCGACCCAAGCTTGACGCGTTCTTGAAGAGTGACCCCGTCACCAAAGCCCTCGTGATACGACTGCTGGGACAGCTCAGTGAGCCTGTGTCGACCCTTCCCAAGCTGAGGACGGTGACAGCCGCGATCACCGCGCTCGTGACCCTTCTTCGCGAGGTGGGTATGGTCGCAGGAAGGTTTGAGCCTGAAGACTTGTTTTCCCTGGGGTTCAACAATATCAAGACCACGTTATAAATCCTACACAAACGTCTGGGTATCCTGGTGAGAACAACCCCAGTACTACTCGACTCACCTCCTGCGACCGCCGCGAAAGCACCGTCGGACGACAGCCAAGTGGCCCTGCACGACATCGAGGTCCACCCTCGAGAGCAATGGTCGAACGAGGACCCATGGTCGATACGAGGTCTATCATAGACCACCTTGCCTCAGGGACCTCCGGAGTCTGCAAGGCAATCGTCGCGAGGGTCGCCCGTCACTAGTCACGTGGGCCGATGCCACTAGGAACAACGGGCACGCCACTGCTGCAGGCCAGAGCTGAGAGCGCGGACGACAAGCAGCGAGCTCACGAGACGGCCACATGTGTACAGCCAATGGAAAGTCTGGCTTCTGATAGATCGAATTTCAACAATCAGAAATGAGCCAAGACCAAGTACCGAATTACACCTCGTCACGTGACGGAGTAGCCCAGGGAGGAGTGCCTACCGACTCGGTAGGTAATTTACAGGCATACGACGTTGCGATGGCAAGATTCTTATAAGAACGCCAAGTACCGCAAGCACACATCGATGGAAGTGCGGCCAGAGGTCGACAGAGGGCTTAGAGGTCAACGGCCCAGCTGGGTCCAAGTGCAGGCATGCAAGGTGCAAGAGACCAAAGATGACCGACGTGGAGATGGAATCGGTCGGGTCGTGCGAATACGACCCAGATGACATGGAACTTGATGGAACTACGTACCTGCGGGCGAGAGCCCAGGTGAATGAGAACCTACGAGCGGCCAGTCAAGATCGGATCCTAGCCCATAACAAAGGGGTGGTCGACCACAAGATTCAGCCGGGAACATAAGTGTGGCTCTACCTGGACCGAGTGAAAGAGGGGTACGCCAAGAAATTGGCCTACCTCTGGGATGGACCATTTCGAGTTCTAGAGCTGGTTACCCTGATACCGCGTATTGACCTGCTCTCACCTTGTGTACCCGTCGGCTGGCGGGCTGCACTCTTCGGAGGACTTGGTTGAGATGTGATGTCGGCCTTAAGAGAGGTCGACCTTGGGGTGTCTCGAGTGGATATACTTCACTCGGTAGGCGGGTAGGTGGCCACTCGGTCGACTAGGTCGAGTGTGGACTTATAACCGAATTCTTCAGGGGAGATTCTCAACCCTGGCCTTTTCCTTCTCCTTGATATCTCAGGGGTGTTAACCGCCTGGCCTTTACTTGCTCCCCGGACTACTAGGGTAGGGAGAACGCTTCCGATAGCGGGTTAATTTGGGGGGTGCTACTCAGACGAACCCACTGGCCAAATATATCCTGGGGCTCTGTTCGCACTTGGGTCTTACCGCACAAGTGTCTTCGACGGGGGCCAAAATGTATCCCTTT
Source organism: Peronospora belbahrii (assembly GCA_920618645.1). NCBI lineage: Eukaryota > Oomycota > Peronosporomycetes > Peronosporales > Peronosporaceae > Peronospora > Peronospora belbahrii. Next base: position 10,322 of record CAKKTJ010000190.1, on the reverse strand, counting down.
CCGGAACAGGTGGGTAGATTTAGTAAGTACCTTGGAAGCACTACGGAGGTGTGCTATGGAGATCCTAAATTGCGTAATATTTGATATAGTCCTAATCTTTTAACTTTTCTACTCTATCTTTGCTACCGAGACCTGATTCTTGATTCTGCTTGCAGAGGGACCGAGAGGCCGGGTGACCTAGGGACTAGAGTCCACAACGAAAGACCAGAGTCTACCAACGAGAGACCAGGGTCCACCACGAAAGACCAAGGTCTACCAAGAGGTACCAGAGTCAACCTCGAAACGACTGGGGTCCACCTCGAGTAACCCAGGTCCGTCGGCCAAACAGCAATTAACTCCTCTGAATGGAGCACGCGTAAACTGCACAATCTCCTCATCCATCGGTCGTTCCCCGTCACTTTTAGCGCCCCGTCTCTCTGTTCCTTACCCAACGGTCGCTCCTCCTTGGCGGTTTCTCTTCTCTTTGACCCACCTTTCCTCTGACCTACCGATTCTTGAAACGCTTCACCACACAAACTTGACTGTGAAAGGTTACTCTTCACCAAACCCAAGAATTAGTTCCTGCACGCGAAGTCCTCCCTTATCGCGAGCTGTTCAACGCTCGGGATCTCATTCACCTCGCGAATGTAGGCATGAAAGATGTCCGGAACGTCTGCCAAGAGTGTCATGCGAGGTTCCTACGAGTCGCTATCAGGTGGAAAATCGAGCCAGCGAACGCGGTAATGCCGCGTTGTCGGAACGTGATTGTGTAAGACATGAGTCGTGCCACAAACGACCTGTGGCATATTTCCTATGTTCCAGGATACGCTCAAATAACCAACGCCGATTCTTGGCGCTATCAAACAGTGGTGGAGGAACTTCAAGCTGGAATCGGACGCGCGGCGCAGGACTTGCAAGTCCTACGTCGACTTTGAACCAGTCTCTGTGGAGCAGCTGGAGGAGGTCGGTCGGCGAAGGAACGTTGACCGTGATGCAAGTCAAGCGCGTGACTTAGCAGAGGCTGCAGAGATACTTGCTGAGGAGACTTTGTCTGCGATTGCTGGATTCACACAGCGTCTATAACACCTGAAACAATCAAATGCCGCTCTTCGTCGAAACAACGCGGTGTTGCGTGGGCTGCACCAGCCTAATCCGACGAGGGAACTACGATATCGGGGACCGCGGTGAGTCAACCGACGACGGAAGAACAACTGGACAAACGCTTGAGACGGCCAACATAGAAGGTTGGGTGGTGGCGCATCGAGGAAGTAATATCCAGAGTGTTGGCATCACCCTTAACTTGGGTGATCTCCAATGGACCAATATATCGCGATGCCAGCTTTGTGGCACCGCGATTCGTAACCGACGCATCTTGTATTCCATTTGTTAAGAGCAGAACAGAATTACCAACGTTGAGCGCTCGAAATTCTTGCGTCCGAGTTCATCAGCGGACGCCTATTGTTTGTCCACCGCAGAGGCGATAGAGTCGCGCACAAACCGCATGACGGACTGACGCTGTTGCACGAACGCTTCAATCGCTTTTGAGTCGGATCAGCGAACGTTCTGCTTCGGTATAACTTCGGGGGAAGCAACGTTGAATTTTGCACCAGGCGACGGAACTAGTTGACCTGCACGGCGTTCCATAATTGGAGTGTAAGGAGCGTCATCTATGGCAGGCGTAGTAATCTCGCGCTGAGCAGCAGCGCAAGTCTGAGCAACGTTGAGTGAGCCGTCGAGGACTACGTGTGAAGACGCTTTCGGCAACAAGTCATCTGATGTGCCTCACCCAACAAGAGTAGAACAACCGGTCAATCTCAGAAGAACAGGTACACGGGGATGGCGCGCGTTGTTCAAGAAGAAGGGTGTCAGCCCTGTCGAAGCGGGACCACGTTATTAAGTTCGAACGTGGCTATGGGAAGGAAGACTTCATGACGCAAACGTCATGAAGTCTTTTCTGAGCGATCAATCGCGTCTTGAAGGAAGTAGCTTAGCTACGCAACACATCCTCCAAGACGCGATTGATCGCTCAGTCCGGCCATCCGTCTCAGGGTGGGCAGCGGAAGCTGCCCCCCCCGCTGCCCACCGTAGCCGTCATCAGGCAGGTTCCGAATATCTCAAACAGACGAGACCAAAATGCAGCGGTGAAGCAAGGATCTCGATCCCAAACAATCGTGGCAGGCATACCATGATGCCGAAAGACCATGTCGACGAAGAGATTTGCTGTCTCCTTTGCAGTGATGGACGCTGCAACAACTAAAAGAATTACCATCTTGCTAAACCGTTCAACGATCACCAAAACGCCGGTGCGCCCCTGCGCATCGGCGTGTAAACTAAACACAAAATCCATGTTCACGGAGTTCCAAACCTAAGTGGTGGCGATCAGTAGAGGACTAAGGGGCGCCTGTGACGACAAAGCTGGCATTACACGCTGGCAAATCTCACAAGAGCGAACCCACTTACGCACCCACTTGTACATGTGGGACCAATAAAAGTTCCGAGACAGCGCAAGATATGTCTTCTCGCGACCCAATGACCACTCGACGCACGAATGGAAAATACGTCCACGAAGATTGTGAACAAGGGGGACGACGATACGTGAAGAATGGAAACGATTGATCTGGTATGTAAGCTGCTTACCATTAAAATCATAGCACGTGATGTGGGCGTGAGTTGAAGTTCAGAGAGACCGTAGTGCATCATCCGAGGGGTTACCCAAATACCGGACAATTGGCGAGTAGAAGTCATCGCGGGAAAACACTTTCGCGATATCAGCGCTGAGAGGGTGACCGCACACAGCCGTAGCGTTGAGACCGAGTGTATCGCAAGCCGCACAGTCATCATCATCCGACTCTGGGGCGGCAAAAACAGAACCTTCAGCACGATAATCATAATCGGGACGACGCGACAAGGCATCGGCAATGATGTTGGTCTATCCAGGCTTGTGATACACGACAATGTTGTACTCTGCGAAGAACAAAAACCAACGCGCCATGCGCTGGCTGAGATGGAGCTCTTCGTGGTGGTACGAAACGACGCGTTGTCCGTGTAGATGGCGAATGCCTGCTCTGCAAGCAGATAAACGCGAAACTTCACAAGCGCATAGCGCATTGCAAGCAACTCCTTGTCATGAACGGGGTAGTTTTGCTCGGCAGGCTTCAATTGCCGAGATTAGTAGCTGACCACGCGTTCCTTCCCCCGGCATCATGATGCATCAGCGCACAGCCGATTGCGAAATCACTCGCGTCACAGTCGGCATGAAATGGCGCGTCAGATTCGACAGCGCTAACACGCGTGCTATCGAGATAATCTTCTTGATCTCGTCGAATGCATCCTGATGCTCTTGACGCCACACCCACGTGGTATCCTTCTTCCGTATCTGTGGCAATGGATGAATCACTCCCTCAAAATTCTTAGCGTAGTGACACGGGTAGTTAACCGGCCATGAACAAATGGATGAGATTTTCTTTGGATCAGCGCGAGCACCCTTCGCGCTCACGTAACTACCCAACACTGGGATCTCTGGAGCACAGAAGATGCATTTCTTCAGGTTCGCATAAAATCTGTTTTCACGCATCGCCTCGAAGACGTTGCGGAGGTGATCGAGATGCACGTCCAGTTCAGTCACGCCATCGAATGCGCGACTATGCACGAAGGTGTTATTAATATAGCTCGGCGCGAATGCGCGAAATGGACGAAGCACGTAGGAGACCATGCGGTTAGAAGTAGCAGGGGCGTTCTTAAGCCCCTACGGCAGGACAAGTCACTCCCAGAGTATACTAATAGACGTAATGACGGCGGTGAGAGGAACATCTTGAGGCCGCATCAAGATCTAATGTCAAATCCAAGACGAAAATAGCGTGCTTCCCGACATGGTATCGATAACCATGTCCTTCAGAGGGATTGGCGTCTGCGCCGAATAGTCGTATAGTTCAGTTTGTTCAAAGCATGAACAATGCTCTATCCTTCCGTCGTCTTCTTGACACACATGGTGAGACTAGAATGAGGAGACGTGCTCTCACGCACGTGACCTGCGGCGCAACGCCCTTCAAAAAAGGCGTCGATAGCTTCGACTTGGTCGCGAGGGAGCGGCCACTGTCGAGTGACGCCGTAATTTAAAATGGGCACGAGATCGATATCGTGCCGCACCCCTCTACCCGCAGGAAGAACCGCAAAGACTTTGTCAGGGAAGACATCGGAAAACTCGCGCGCAAGCGCGAGAACAGGATTCTTTGACGCAACAAATTCTTTCCAAGATTGTGCCGCGATTCGCTCCTCGCGCGGACTTATGTTCCATCCCTGCTAGACGCTAGTGGTTGTTAAACTCGGGATCTTTAAACGACTAGACAGAGTTGTTCGATCTCCCCCTCTTCAAACCACGCAATAACTCATATCAAGAGAGTTACGAAAGCTGCGTAGTTCTAGACGCGTCGTGAGGAGGACTCGCGACCTGTAACGAATGGCTGCGCGGACCAGAACCAGTCAAAGTAACGACATGGACGGCCTCGAATGGAGACGCCGGCGGAAGGGATGGTGTCGAAAAGGGAGGAAGAACACGAGCACGCCTCCCACAGCTGCGACGTGACACAAAAACACGAAAAGGTTGCACAATCAGTCGTACGGAAGCACTGCCTCCGCGTAAGTCGTCGGAAGCCGCTGCTCCGACGTGGTTTCCTCCATAGGGAATAACACGGGAGCCACTGCTCGCTCGTGACGCTCGGTAGACCTCCACCTTCGTGCGTTTTTGGAAGAACGCACACGCATGGGAGTCGCTGCTCCACCATAAGACACCCATTGCCACTGGTTCGTTTTTGATTCTTGACTAAAAAATCTCTGTTCTACTGAGGGAGAGCAGGTTGCTGAGTACACACCACACGAAGGGCCATTGCACACTTCGGGGGAATGATCAGTCGTGGAGTCGGGGTCCAGGACAGCAACATGCTGCCAGATACTTGTCGGTATGTTAAGAACGGCGAGAACCGCATTGACATCAATGTCGCGTGGTTGAACCGTACGGCTCAGCCAATCAATGTCAGGTCGATGCCGTGCAATCCACGGCATCCCAAAATGCAGTCAAATAAACTGCTCAAGTAGATAGCTTGGAACTCGTCACGGCTCTCGAAAGCATAGAACTGGTAAGGAAGCACCACCGAACGATGTTGGTGCGTGCGGGGCTTGACGTCCGCATACTTGATGATCATCTCCCCTGAAGACTCGCAGACACGCAATCGCGACCTAAGAATGGGTAAACTGTTGGCGCGGACAATTTTGTTCCTCGCGGCTGAGTCCAGCAATGCGCGAAGTGGAGGTGACACACCGTCAACATGAAGACTAAGCACGATCAAACGCGGATCATTTTAATTGTGGTGGCGTTCAGCTGTGCATATTGCACAGCGGGGCTAGGATAACGTGTCGCCATTTCCACCCAGTAGGACTCCCCACGCCTACTTTTGCCGTCGTTTCCTTGCTGATCAGCGGCGTTGACGGTGACTTCAACGCAGCAATAGCAAGGACTGGTGCAGGTGCACGGAACACAGCCGCGGGGTGACCAGACTTACCACAGCGGAAGCAAACCAGCCGTGTCGGTACTACAGGCTTCCGGAACTACAAGTGAATAGTGCTAGTTACTATTCACTAGCTCTAAGAGGAGGCGAAGAATATTATATGCGCGAAGCAATGACGCTGAATTCCTCGCGCAACGCAATAGCAAACGCCTTTTCAAGCGGGCTTCCGCGTCAATTAAAAACGCTGATGCCCAGCGTTCATTTCCGTGACAAACACATGGACTTGCGTCACCGTATCTATCGAATTGGTGACGATGCAAGACGCCAGACGTCGTGCTTGCTGGATATAATCCAGCGTCAACAGGCGACCTTGCTTCAGTGCCAAGAAAGCCGAGCGGTGGTGGTGCTTATACAGCGGAGGCTCAAACGCCAGGCGCAGGTCGTCCTTGAAGGCCTTCATATCCTAAAAACATCTTGGATCGGCCACAAGCTTTCCCAGCGTCCACTCCTTCGCCTTGACTGTTAACTAAGACAAGAGGAAGCGGGTGCGTGAAAAACAGGACTTAAGCTGACGGTCTTGGACAGCCAAGGGTCCAAGTAGCCTTCGATATGCTCAAGAACAAGATTGCCACTGCACCTATCTTGCGACTCTTTGACCCGTCCAAGAAGGCAGTAATTATCGTTTATGCAAGTGCATGGGGCGTATCCGCGTCGTTGGTGCAAGTCCATGGTGGCATTCTAACGCCAGTGACTTTCACGAGTCGAACCCTTAAAGCCAACGAGTTGTACTACAGTACGGTGGAGAAAGAAGTGCTGGCTTTATTGCGAATAATAGAAACTTGTTTTACGATGTTTGTCACTCGACCCCTCAAGGTCCTGACGAGACATTCTACATTGGCGTGGCTAGTCAGATCTACGGGTTTACAGGGACGCCTTGGTAATTGGGCTGCCCTCTTGTTCCTATGGACTATGGAGACTGTTAAGCGCACGAAGGGCAAGGTCCAAGTGCTGGGGGCGCTCGCAGCCAGTATTACTCCTCGCGTAAGTGTGGACTCGATTTTGTCGTCAATTGCACCCAATAAACAGGCGCGGCAAGTGGTCGTCCTTCCTACACCAACTATGGAGCCTGACCTTTTACGTCATAATTTTTGATGGGTCGGCCCGAGTGAAAAAGGGAGGTGGAGCCTGTAGCGCTATTGTATGAGGATAACCTAATCGAGCCATAGTCAAGGCTGCCTCGAAGTTCCTTATCGCCTCTACAGTGAATGAGGCCGAATATGAGGGTATGCTACTGGGTTTCGACCTGTTAGAGCCTCTAGAACGACGGCGACTGATCATCTGTGGAGATTCCAACTTGGTGGTACGACAAATGCGGGGGAGATCGAGTGTAAGGCTTCAGGATTGTCCCCATACGAGCAAGAGCTTAAATAAGCTGCTGTCGTGGCCTACCCAAGGATCGTACATGTAAAATGCGATTGGAATCAGAGTGGACCAGTTGGTCGGCACAGCTCTGTGCCAAAAGAAAGGGATGAAGTCGATTCCGAAAGGAGAATGGCCAAGTTTGGAAGCGATTAATCGATTGACAGAGTTACTAGCTCCCAAGGTGTTTGCAGTGACCCGATTTCGATCTCCCATCAGAATATCAGGGAAATCCTGCAAAGGGGTGATACAACGACTCCGGACACATCGAATCAGGGAGGCACAAGAGCAAGAAGACTGGGTGGGAGATTTGAAGGCCTACTTGAAGGGAGATTAAGTCAACTTATCCATGGAGACCGCTCACTCGTGCAGTAAGATGACCAGGGACTACGAGATAAGTGAAGAGGGGCTACTATTGTATTGTCCCGGTCAAAGAGTTGAGGGAGACGACAGAGAGGTAGCGGCCAGACGAGTGATACCCGAAAGTCTTTAAGCTGACGTCCTGCATCACTACCACACCAGTCTGGAAGGAGATCACCAAGGGTTTGGACGTACTTATCACCGAATCCGACGGTACTGCCATTGGAGAGGTTTATTTCGGAGTGTAGGGTGTATGTGGGGACATGTGTGGATTGCGAGACAGGGAAAGGAGAACCTACCCTGCAGGGCAAGCCTCCAGGAAATGTCGAAGCAACATACCCTTTCCAGATTATAGCGATGGATCATATTTCCTCTCTGTCCAGGTCGCACAAAGAAAATACCGAGTCACTAATTTGGGTTGACCTGTTCACGTGGTATGTGATGGTCAAGGCTAGTGCGTCGCAAACGGCCCAGAAGGTAGCTGAAGGGTACGAAGAATGCGTTTTTTGCCGTTTTGGTGCTAGCAAGGCAATCCGCTACGATCGAGAGCCAGGGTTTATGTCGGATTTCTTTCGGGCGTTTAGTCGCATGGTGGGCCAGCGTCAACAGGCTACCATAGCCTATCGACCTCAGGCGAATGGTACCGCGGAGTGGATGGTTCAGACCCTGACTATGTCCATCAAGATGTATGTCTCTGATGTCGGACAGCACGATTGGGACGAGTATGCAGAACGACTAACGTTTGCAATGAACAGCGCCCAAGACCGAGTCCGGAAGGAGACGCCGTTCTATCTGGTCCATGGCTGGGATGCTAGGACCACCCTCGAGGCTACCTTACCTAAGGTAAATACGCGACGTCGGGGATCTGGGCCACGCAGATGGAGATATCACATTCAGCAACAATATCAACGGGCGAGGGCCCAGGTGAATGAGAACCTTCGAGCGGCCAGTCAAGCTCGGATCCTAGCCCATAACGAAGGGGTGGTAGACCACAAGATCCAGCCGGGAACTCAAGTGTGGCTCTACCTGGACCGAGTGAAAGAGGGGTACGCCAAGAAATTGTCCCACCTCTGGCATGGACATTTTCGAGTTCTAGAGTCAGTGGGAGAACACGCAGCGCGCTTGGAAACTAGAGGTACGGAGTACAGGCTATTCCATGTGGTACATCTGTCCAAGCGCAAGAGGGAAAGAGTTCCCCGATCGACCTAGTGCCGCGTTAGAGACGGACGAAATAGATCGCGTCGACTTCGATGAATGCCTGTTACCGGAGGACAGTTGGGCAAGAGAGCTGGAAGAAGGAAAGCACGAGGTCGAGGAGATTTTGAAAGCCCGCACTGGAAAGAAAACACGTTACGGGAGACAGCAACGAGAGCTCCTCGTCCGATGGAAAGGGTGTGAAGACCCCTCGCTGGTGGATGTAGTGGCTTTGAATTGAGGAGCTTTACTTCGGGATTTCGAGCGCTAGAAGACAAGAAGGAATCGTTTCAAAGCGATGCAAACTTATGAGGATCAGAGGCCAAAACCGAGGATCCAAGGCAGTCGACCAGAGTCTATAGTGGGTAGATCGTGGTCGTTTTTGTGAGTAGAACTTGGTCTTCCGAGGTTGACCCTGGTTCATCATTAGTAGACCTTGGTCTTTTCGAGGTCAATTCCGGTCACACGTGGGCAGACCTTGGTCTTTCTAGGTTGACCCGAGATCCAACTGCTGGGTCAGCTTGGTGAGCCTGTGTCAACAATTTCCAAGCTAAGGACGGTGACAGCCACGATCACCGCGCTCGTGACCCTTTTTCGCGAGGTGGGTATGGTCGCAGGAAGGTTTAAGCCTGAAGACTTGTTTTCCCTGGGGTTCAACAATATCAAGACCACGTTATAAATCCTACACAAACGTCTGGGTATCCTGGTGAGAACAACCCCAGTACTACTCGACTCACCTCCTGCGACCGCCGCGAAAGCACCGTCGGACGACAGCCAAGTGACCCTGCACGACATCGAGGTCCACCCTCGAGAGCAATGGTCGAACGAGGACCCATGGTCTATACGAGGTCTATCATAGACCACCTTGCCTCAGGACCTCCGGAGTCTGCAAGGCAATCGTCGCGAGGGTCGCCCGTCACTAGTCACGTGGGTCGAATGCCACTAGGAACAACGGCATGTCGCTGCTGCAGGCCAGAGCTGAGAGCGCGGACGACGAGCAGCGAGCTCACGAAACGGCGACATGTGTACAGCCAAGGGAAAGTCTGGCTTCTGATAGATCGAATTTCAACAACCAGAAATGAGCCAAGACCAGTACCGAATTACACCTCGTCACGTGACGGAGTAGCCCAGGGAGGAGTGCCTACCGACTCGGTAGGTAATTTACAGGCATACTTCGACGTTGCGACGGCGAGATTCTTACAAGAACGCCAAGTACCGCAAGCACATCGATGGAAGTGCGGCCAGAGGTCGACAGAGGGCTTAGAGGTCACCCCGCCCAGCTGGGTCCAAGTGCAGGTTTGCAAGGTGCAAGAGACCAAGGTATGACCTGACGTGGAGATGGAATCGGTCGGTCTGACGTGAATACGACTCGGAAGACATGGACCTCGATGGACCTCTGGCGAGAATGGCCAATGCCACTCCCTGGGACAGGAGCCCAACATGGTCTTTCTTTAATCTTCTTAAGCTCTCAGAGACCCTTTCAAATCTCAAGGACTTTCATGGAAAAGACCAAGATGAGGACTGAGCACGGTACAATGTCACCACTTCATGGCAAGACCAAGGGTTCACGAGGAATTTCAAGCAAAGTATGGGAAAAGTGTCTCGTTTTTGGAGTAAATATGGACTGGTAATTCGCCTCAACCACCCGCACGGGCAACCAGGTCGCTCTGTTTGTGGAAATTGGAAGGACTTATTAAGGAATTCCAGACGCAAATTCTGTGGTTTAGTTGTGCAGGGGCCTCGCCAATATTACCACGCGAAGAAAAGTGGTCGGACGAACTCCTGCTGGACTATCTGCGCCTCGTCTGAATGTCATTGGACTTCCGCCAGAAGATCGCGATCGCAGATGGGGCCGCCCAAGATTCAAAA
>CAKKTJ010000186.1:0-24538 GCA_920618645.1 Peronospora belbahrii | reverse complement strand
CCATCACTGTGTCTTCATCCTGATAATCTTCCGCCGCATACATCCACTTGGCCCAAGCCGACACATCAGCCTTTGTTTTCTCCCAGTCCAGACCATCGGTGTTAAAGATATATGGAGACACTAGCCACACCACGGCAATGACCCAGATAGCAAACGTTTGGACGCCAAAGCTCTGTGACGTTTCACAAAAGTCAAACGCAAATCAATTCGTTTGACCGGCGACAGAAATATCACATATATCAAATTTGCCAAAAGCCAAGTACACCAAACAGAGGCCAATGAGTTCGATGGCTTTGCGGTAGTGACTCAAAGCGTATGCCTTGTACAACAACACAAACGTTTCGCGCGTGATCTTGAAACCACGACCGGTAGCCTTGTATTGGGCCTCACCATGGAGCAAGTTGTTGTCAAAAAAGTGCATGGTCGTACCAAGCTGGAAGATAAAAAACATAGGACCAGCAGTGAAAACCATCTCCAAAAACTGCACAAGACCGCGACGCAAACCCATTTCAGCAAAGTACACACAAATCAGCGGTAGCGATAAAAACAGACCAGCCTGGATGTAGTATTGCGTGTTGTAGACAGAATCCATGTCTTTGTAAACACGATCATCGAAACCATACGCTTCCGAGTTGCTCATAATAATCTCTGTGGTATTCATGTTGTACACAATCTGTGCTTGCACACCAGAAAGGGCAATGTAGAGCTTGCAGTACATGTACACAAATGTTGTCGCAATTGTCATCCACGTTGCGCAATAGAACCCAGTGTGTGAGTAATACATCGAATTCAAGCGAAAAAAGTCCATGAACTGACCCATGCGATGAGCCTCACGCGCCAGCGATGTCTCGCCAGCACCATTAGCAAGCTTACCTTCAAACATCGAAATCTGAGATAAAGCCACGTCCCGACCCTTGCCACACTGCATAAACTCCACGTGAGTTACGACACCACCGCGCAACGTCGTATTGAAACCAGCAAACACATCTTCGGATAAATTAATACCCTTGCTCGCCTTTGACACACCACCGCGCGTGATAGCTAACACCTTATCAAACACATCAGGATGCCCGTAATGCATACGAACGTACAAAGGGTCAGCAAGCACACGTTGAGAGAGCGTCACAAATACCAGTTCCTGCCACGTCTTAAACTTCGCAAGAGAGCTGGCATTGCCCGTGAAAATGTGTTCACGCATACCAATAATCGAGACTGGTTTCTTGGATGGGTGCAAGTCTGCCGTACACAAAAGTTGTGGCATCTTCAAGCATTCCTCAAAATAGTGTTGCTGATTCATATCGATAGTCTGCACAAACTCTCCGCGCGTAAATGGAGTAGCGTTGTTCTGGTTCTCAGGTTTTCCTTCGCCCAAAATCGGATCTCCCGGCAGTGAATAGCGATATACTTCAACAATATCATCACCTTCACTCTTGATCAGTACAGTGTCGAAACTCTTTTCACCATCCGCGTGTTCAACCGTGTCCACATAAGCCACTCGCAGATTCGGGTACTCACGAAGGAGGTAGTCAATATCAGCAGCCTGAGCCTTACCCTCAGCGCGGTGCTTTCCGTACACCTGACAAGCACAAACGTACGAAAACTTAAGACGAACCATATCCTGAAGTTGCTTCTGCTTCTGCTCGGCCGACTTGCCAGGACTTGAACCAATTTCTAACCAGTGCAAAATCTTGATCGCATCTTCGTACATCATCATACCTTGCACCGTACGAGCTAACGTCTGGCCACGGTATGAAGCCCATAGACGGATTTCCTCGGGGTGATTCTTCTGAGCTTCCTCGGCGGAACTCACATCTACACGCTCCAAAAAGTTGTCCCATTCTTCTTGGTGAATCTTTGTCAAATACTTTAATATCGTCAAGTTCTTGCCATCTTCCTCAACCTGCTGGAAAATGGGGTGGTTTACAAGAGGGTTGTTCAGATCCTGAAGTGAAAACAGCACTGTCTCGGCATAGAACGGAGTCACAACCGAAAAACTACGCATTTCCTTAATGGAACGTAATTGGGGAATATCCATGACAAGTGACTTCATGAAAAATCCCAGACGGCGCTTTGCCTCCATAGTACGTGGCATCGCCTCCGCATGATCCAGTGAGAGCAGCAGACAGGCGCGCGTGGCGGCACCCATGGCCGTGTCGCTGCAGAACAGGTTCACAAGCCCGCGCGACGCATACATGTATCCGTTGTCACTAGAACAAAACTTCGAGTTACCGAACTTACGCTGCAAAGCAGGATCCAAGCAGAAAGACTGCACACCATTCAGAAATGCTTTCATCTTAGAAACAAAATTGCGGATCACACCCAATGGATGCACACGAGCATTTGGAATATGCTGCGGCTGCGCACCAGGGTCGGGTAGGTCCAAAATCTCTTCCAAGAGATCAACAGCGGCAATGCACAAGCTTGCTAGCTCACGAACATTAAAGGACTTGAGGAAACCGCCGCTAGAAGCAATCTCCTCGATCATTCGGAAACCATCGACCACATCAGCGTCATCGTTGCCAAACAGAGCACTAGTTACATACATACTAGCCGTGAAGAACGAACGAATAGCCGATAGACAGTCATTCTCAACAAGCGTGACGCGGAGTTGAGACTCGCCCTTTCCATCTTTAGCCGTCTTGATTGCCAAACTCATGGCTTCCGCCAGCTTACCAGCCGACAAAAAGACGGGCTCAAATACCTCACCAGTACTGCGGATGTCGTACTGAAGAATAGCAGCCTCCTTGTCATCAAGCAAATCACCCGCGCGAAAAGAATTTACAATTTCATTCCACACGACTACAAATCGCAACATCATTTGTGATTCGTAAGCAGCAGCCAGCGCGCTTGCACGGGTCGAATTATTACCACTGGTAGGTGCATCGCTAGAACGCGCAAGCAATGTCACGACCTTTTGATCAAACAACTGTGGTGCAACACGAAAAGCTTTTGTCATTTCCTTTGCACCACGAATTTCGCCAGTCTTCATTAAAACTCCCTGAAATCCACCAAGCAAAGCCTGAAGTATTGTAAAAAAAAATCTGTGTCGAGTAATTAAAGATAAACACTACAGGCAGCCATAGCGCAAAGATAATTCCAATATTGTGAAACAAGACCAATGGATTTTGATAATCTAGTCGCATTGCGTATATACTCAATGTTGGTAACATGAGTGGACGGACTAAAATAAAGTATGACGTAACACCTTGAATAATCCATAAGAAAATCCAAAAGACAATATACTTGAGTTGATACAATAGCGGTGGTGCCATATCTTGTCCAACATAGCAACTTTCACCTTCACGAACAAACTTGGATGCAAATGAACCATGAATCACTTGTGGTGCAAAAGCTTGAATCAATAAGATTAAGGTACCTGGTAGAATGTATCCACCACATAATGGGTACAAATTATCCAAAAGAATGGTATCCTTATCTTGATACAATGGAACATAAATCATTGCACCAAATAAAATCGCAAATCCACCATTCCATACAATTCGACTTGTTAATGCTGCACCATAGGTAAAAGACCGTGAACTCGTTGCAATCTGTTCCCTTGATGTTAATAAATGCCATCCATGCGATACTTCCAAGACACATTTCAAAAACGCCAAAAGACTTAAACTAAATGGAATTGCAACAATCGCTAATTTTAAATCACGTGTTGTATACGGTGTTACAACCGTCCCAAGGGATTCAAATTGATGCCATCCACTTGTGCCACCAGAAGGTGAGATCGTGACAGCAAAAGCCAATACAATCAACAAGACAAAATACATGAGATTGAATTGAAAAATCCGATAGTAATTGAGAATCAGTGTAAAGAGACTGCGATGTTCATAAAAGGTCTTTCCGTGGTGTTGGGTTAACTCTTGTCCCACTCGTGTCACGGGAATGCTGAGACAATGGGGTTTCCAGAAATATTCATTAAGATCATCATAATTTCGAATTTTAACATGTTCAAGAGGTTTGCCCAATGCATTACGTCGTGTCATATTTGATGCTTCATTCCATATTGGACGAATCACGTGATTCAAATACCAGCCTTCTGATTCAAGTGTCTGACCTTGCGGATCAGCATTGACCATTTGTAACATCTGATGAAACAAATAACAGATACATTCTGGCATATGACGAATATTTGCAGCTTCTCCCCATATCAGAAAATACAACATCACGTCCATGTACAGATTGCCAAAAGATGTAGCATTTGGAATCCGGTTACCACTATACGTGACTGGCCTTGTATGGAGAAATTGACACCATGAACGGTAATTCGATAACAATTTATTACCCAATTGAAGAAGACTCTGATCCGCGGAATCACTTGATAGACAACGTGCTTTCCCATTGGCTAATAATAAAAGAACGTGTTCACGTTGATTATTCACGGAACCTTCTTGAAACCCAAATTTTGCCTTGAGATAATCACAACAGTAATCAATGGCTGCCTCATCATCCTGCGGCACACCCTTCATACTCATACTTGTGACATCCATGGAATTCAAACGTTTACTAAAACGTTCAGATCGTTCTGATTTGTTCCGACGCCGATCAGCGTCAAGCTCAAAGTAATTCGAACTAGCACGTCGACGTCGATCCATCTCGCCGTGTCCCGATGGTCCACGTTGTGTCATACTTGTATACACGGTAAGCTATTTGATAGGCTTTCTTCGCAGATTACTGGAGGCTGGAAACAAACAAAGAAAAAGGAAATGGGCGAAACCAGTTTCTTTTTCACTTTAAGCGACAGGGGAACCAACAACTAACTGACTGTAAATGTGTGTGTTTCACTTCCTCTCTTTAAGGGGTTTCCCGTTGTGACGACTTGGAAACAAAAAGACTGGCGTGCGAATGTGGGAGCAAGTATACTTTTAATAGTATAATCGGATGGTGTATTTGCAAATGTTATCTTTATTGCTTAACGTACGGCAAAAACTTCGGGGTTATCATTAGTCTCATCGACGACTACAAAATTGTCAGTCACAACACGCACATCAATCCGCAATTGTAGTAAAATTTCTTGCATTCGAGCAGGCAGCATAGAGGCTTGGCTAAATACCCTTTGTCAAGTAGTTCTTCGCGAGTATGTGCTCGTCTCAATTTACTTAAGTCTACTATAGAGATTTCCCCGACAAACCTGACGAAGCAAGGCACACAATGGCCGACTGGATGATCAGAGAGTGCACTGACTTCGTCAAGAACCGGTATGAACCTGCATTACTTGCTCCATACATGACCCAGACGCGTTTTCTTGATTCATCACGATAGGAATCAACATTTTCTGATTGGTCTTAGCTTTATACTAAATAATCGACGTTCCAAGGCTTACTTGATTCTACAGGGTTTACTAGTTGAGTATTGACGGCTGCCACGTCGAACGAATGTTATGTGTTGTTAATATATACTACTGCGAATACCGGTATCTACCAGTGTATACTCATATCGTATGGGCTATCTATCATTTCTTTTACTGGCGCCCCCATCAACTGTGAGGAATTATGGTAGTAAGATTGCGTTTAGCCCGTTGGGGACGTAAAGATCTGCCATTCTACCGAATTGTGGCAGCAGACGCTCGTGCTCCACGTGATGGCAAACATCTTGAAATTGTACGATTATATCACCCATTGTGTGTTTTTTATTCAGTTTCAATCATTTTAAAATGTCAAGACTTTTAACGATTGTCATTGTTTCCGTTTAGCTTGGTACGTTTAATCCAATTGCAGCAAGTGATGGTGTCAAGGAACTACGTGTAAACAACCAACGTGTACGCTATTGGATGTCAGTGGGTGCACAACCTTCTGATCGTGTCGCGTATCTCTTGGGTCTAGCTAATGTGTTACCAATACCTCCTACCCGTCAGTATACAAAGAAAAACGTACCGAAGAAGGAACGGAAGACCAAAACATAAGGAAAAGGAAGATACGACCAAGTGTTAGTGTCTAATAACCCAAACAACACGTTAGTCGATCTATTGTTCACATCATCAAAAGTGTTGATGATTCATACGTTTCAATGAAAACAAAAAAAGAAAAACCCACTGTGTTTTATTATGAATTCAAAGCATTTCATCTTTTGATTCAAATCGATCACGTATTTTTTGGGTACAAAAATGGGGGTTTTACAATTAAAATGGGCGTTTTATCCGTGCTAATGATCCTCCACCTTTGAGCATATTTCCACCCTTACGCACTTGTTGGTTAAAAGTCGCATTCTCTTCCTCAAGCCAATGACGAATTTCCTTTTGTTTCTCCTCCTTGGCTAGCAGTCTTGACTTTTCCTCCTTTTGCTTTTCACGCTCAATAAATTCAGTGTCACGACGAAGTTCACGTGCTGCACTCTTTCGTGCACGTTTAACTTGACGTTGCAGCTGCTTCAATTGTGCAGTGTCCTTCGGTGCCATCTTGTCCTTTCGCGCCGTATAGCTCTCGTCAAACTGCGGAGCGAATGTTGGCAAAGTCATTGGCCTAAAGCTCTGCAGACGAAGCGGTCGACGTGTCTTCCAACATGACTTGAGACGTGTGTGAAGCTTCCAAATGACAACATTGACTTCAAATATCTTGATGTCTTCCAGCTGCTTCACCAGAGCATGGAGTAGTAGATAAAGCGGGTAAAAAAGCTCGTCAAATGATGGCAGCGACGCGTACTGAGCCGATGAAATATCCACTAGACCCAAGAGGGAACTCAACACTTGAGCACCGCTACATGACGAGCTATCAGCTAACGCGACACGTGGCAACACAGACATCTTCCCGTCAGAGCGAGTACACACCCACTTCAGCAAGTCACGACGCAGCCAATGGATTGAAGTATAGCAGTCATTGCTGTTGTCTTTTGACTCATCGACACCCGAGGTCACAAAAGCACGGAGAATGTGAGTGAGGAAGGTCACGACCTCAGGCATAAAACGCTCCTTCGAACGCATCATGTCCAGAGACAATGAAGCGGCAAACAACGCCTGTGTGGCCTCCTGGGGCGATCTTACCGTACCACGAGCTAAACTCTCTCCGAGCAGCGTCTCCATTGGAGAGACCACATTGTGTCGCAAGTCGGACGTCGGAAAAATGCACGTCAGGGCCTTGAACAGAAGAAGTTCCGGAAGCGTAGGCCACGCACAGATTGAAGCACGCTTGTGCAGACGCTTGAAAAGCTGACGTAGCAGCTCACGCGCTACGATGCCTGCAGTTTCGCTCATCTCCTGAGCTAATGTGTACATTGTTTTTGTCAGTAAATCAAGCTGCATCAGAAAAGGAAACACAGCCATAAGCACACTCAGCTCAGTAGTACCTCTAACACCAATTTCGGATCAAACTACGTACATCATGCTTGTGTGCAGCATATCGCGCTGCAAAGATCAGGAACTGTCGCACAATTACCGCGAAGAAACGCTTCATTTTGCTCTTGTTTTCCACACTCAGTCGTGGATTATAGTATGTCACAATGCGTTCCAAGATAAGTCCACGCTTTTCATACGACTCTCGTGCGTGCTTCTTAAAAATTGCACCCAGCTCTTCAGGAGACTCCGGGCATTCAAACACGAATGGAAGTTCACCTGCAGCTTCCTCAGCATCGTGCAACTGCAGTTGCTTTTCCATTACTTTGTCACTTTTGCCCTCTTCCTCAATCGTTTCTTTTTCATTACCTTCCCGTACTTTATCCTGTGTTGCCTTGTTTTCATTCGGATGGTCCGATTCCGTTAAAACATCGCCATCGAACCCTTCCTCTCCACCCTCAACAGGTTCCTCACTACCGTCTTTATCATAGGCATTCTCCTCCACCACTTCATCTTCAGCATTCTCCTCCACCTCTTCTTCTTCGGCGCTCGCGGCAAAACGACTAGCAACTGTGTAGTCGTCAGTCAGATCGTCATCGGTGGGCGGCATCACAACAAGCTGCATTTTTTTCTCTTTTTTCACTTCCTTTTTGCCACTCTTGCTCTTGCGCTTTCCAGCGTCGTCGCTGTCACTATCATCAGCATCAGCACCGTACATACGCGCGACACGCTTCTTTTCACGTTCAACAAGACGGTCACGTTCCTTTGCAGCAGCCTCTTCGGGCGACATCCGTCGCTCTGTCGCCTTGACCTTGGCCTCAAACGCAAGTTCCCGCGTGATTTTGTCAAAGTCATCCATCGGCTCTTTTGACATTACTTCCTTGCCATTTGCACGCGTGGGACGGAACTCGAGCAGTTCACGCAGATCCGCAAACCCTTCGTCCAATTTGTCCGTAGCATCTTCCTGCAAAGTTTTGTCTTTTTGTCGCTTCGCCTTGTACAGTTTGGCCTTCATCATGACTTCTTGCATCACTTCCTTGTGGGTCTTTCTCTTCCCACCGTCTTCTTCAATCTCCAGTGCATTGACGTCTCTGTTGCCACCTCCAAAGTGAAGTTTGTGAACAATATCGCTGTCCATCTTTCTACTTTCCTCCGAATATATGTCTTCATTGTCATATGAACCATTTGCATTGAGAATATCGTAACCATCTTGTGTAAGTTTTGCCCCTCTATGTGTCAAGAATGACGAGTCATCATCTTCTTCCTGCTCTGAATCGGAGTCCCGTAGTATAAACGTTGACGCATTGCGTATCTTACGCTTACGTTCCATCTGAAACCGAGCCATCATTTTGTCCTCTATAGACAATGTCGGATCCTGCTCACCAAGACGTTTGTCCTTAAACACGTTGCTCTTGTTCCGTGCCTTGAACTCAATGCCGAGCGTCTTGTGACGTTTGCGTTCTGCTTTAGCTCGCGCAATCAACACGTTGCGACCTGCGCCTTTTACACGACGTCCAAGAACTTCATACTTTTGATTTGTGGCATTACTGCGTACGTCGAATGGGTTGTCACCATGGGAGCTGCTAGCACGTAAGAAGCCGCATTTCTGCTTATTACTGATGGCTGTTTTCTTACTACGACCTTTTTGAAACCCCATGGAAGAAGAATGAGATAGAGGTAGAGAGAGACTGAAGAAGAGAGAGAATGCACGGGAAAGACACGGAAGAAGGTGAAGAGATTTACACGTGACCAACCAATGTACCAGTTAATAAGGGAAGTATTTACTCATAATTTTATTCAAATTACCATCGGTTTAAGATTATTTTAAGAGTTTATACTGATTCATACAATGTTGGTAGCAAAAAAGTATTGTTCACAAACGTGTCAGTGTTTTCATGTAAATCTGCAGTTTTAGGTCGTCTAGCACAACGTCTCACTCAGATTTGTCCGAGTTAGTATCATCATTAGTGATTCAATCACTGTCAAAGCCTCATCACATCACTTGCAAGACACCATCTTTTCTCATTCTATCTCCCGAGTGTGTGCCATCAATATTAAGATCTACGTCAAAAGACGGTACATCTTCCTGACTGTCCTGTGAGGTTTTCTGGTTCTTGTCAAGTCAAGAAGAAAAATATTGGGCCGACCAAAGAAGACAGCTGTATTCAGGTGACAGACGTTACAAACTTGTAGACAAGGTCACAGTCGCGCCGCCATCATTTTTTGCTGTCATTTTAGATCAACCTAAAAATAGGAGCTTTGGGATCACCGTTTCTTTATAAGTAGCGAAGACAGAAACTCCGTATACCAGCTCTCTATGATACATATAATGGAACAGTTGCCTCATGATACCTGTAACGGGGTTACACGAAGGTGTGTATTCTACACACATACCTGCCACACCAATGTGGTGTGGCTGTACCTTTGGGTACAAGAGTAGGCTCGATGTGACCGTACCTAAGGTACGAAGGGGCGCATCGTGGCAGAGAGCCACGTGGTCATTATACTTAGTTTAATCATAGTGACTAAACATAGATAAGCATAGTGACTATACATGTTTGCATATTGATAGGCTACAGAGCCAGTAAATAGTGACTAGCACTAAGTACAGAGTAGGTGCTTCTATATTTAGTGCTAGAAGATAAACATAAAAATAAATCAGTTTTCAAACCTGCTCTGAATAGCACAAGTGCTAGAGCGTTCTATTCCTTCTGCGTGATTGTATCTTTAATACTAAGTATCTTGGAGACACGGTTTTTCAAAACTAAAAGGCACAAGCTTACGAGCTAGCCTTGGGAGGGTTAGGAACCCTAAGACATATAAGCTATCTGAGCTTGTCTTCCTCTGCACGTAGTGCATAAGTAGCGTGGCTACAGTAGCTCGGTTACAGAAGTAGTGAGGACAGAGTCCGTTACACCAGCTCTCTGTACTATATATAATGGAACAGTTTCCTTGTAGTAAATCTCGTTACTTACCGTGGCTACTATGTACAGACTATCCCACATTGTCGCTGCCTAGAACCGCCACTTGTGAATCTGTTTTATTTCAGGCCGAACTGTTGATCGCTCTTTGATGTCGGCTGTAGAGGACTTTATTGTCTTGTGAGGTCTCTCACGTGAGAGATATTGTGCTGCAGTACATCTCCAACTGGTCAAAAAGTTTTACAAACTTAGTTTGTTGGTTCTTATCGCGCAATGTTGTTGTACCCTTTCATGAAAAGCTAAAGCGGCTCTTACCTATCGAGGTGGAAATTCTTCTTTCTTTTGTCTGCTGATTCTGCAATTTGTACGCAATGTCTGTTGAAGTTAGAGAATCCCTGACCAAGACTTACCACCACATCAATCTGTAAATCATGTCAATATATTGCCAAACTACTGAGTCCGGCGTTGGTTCAGGTTTTTGAAGTTGTCCTACAAGCGCTTTAAGGTTTACAATTCAACTTATGCCAATTTAAAAGTGCCAGATCACTTCAAGTGAAGTGGAGATGTCTGTCTCCCCTCTTCAGATTACATGCGGTGCAAGCAAGATAAAGTGTCCAGTATATACTAAACACTTTATTTGGGCGGCACAATAATCTTGATCGTCACTGCGGTCGACATCTCTTTCGTCATGATATGACTGAGTCCTGAGAACATCGTCGAACCACTAACATCTCTTTTGTAGCCGAGCTACTGTAGTCAAGCTACTTATGCACTACGTGCAGAGGAAGACAGCCCAAAGAGCTTAAACGTCTTAGGGTTCTTAACCCTCTCAAGGCTAGCTCGCAAGCTTGTGCCTTTTTGGTTTTGAACAACCACCTCTCAGGAGACCAGTATCAAAGATACAACTCCCTGTCTTTCAAGGAAGAAAACGCTCAAGCAGTGACGCTTATAGAGCAGGTTTAAAACTGATCTATTTTTATGTTTATCTTCTAGCACAAACTATAGAAGCACCTACTCTATACATAGTACTAGTCACTATTTACTGGCTCTGTAGCCTATCAATATGCAAACATGTACAGCCACTATGCTTAAATAAGTATAGTGACCACGTGGCTCTCTGCCACGATGCGACCCTTCGTACCTTAGGTACGGTCACATCGAGCCTACTCTTGTACTCAAGGTACAGCCACACCACATTGGCGTGGCAGGTGTGTATGTACAATACACACCTTCGTGTAACCCCGTTACACCCTCCCTCGCCAATCTGTGGGACCCGACGTACCCAAGACTGTCGAACTCGTGTGGAGTTCTTTCGTTTTATTTTCTTCCCATTTTGCTTGCCTCGCAATAAGTACCTAGCACTTGCGAATAAGGCTTTCGTATTGCAACACTTGCTCCTTGAGCACCTGTGCTTTGCACACACGCTTTCTAATCATCCTCGTGCTACAGCACTTGCTCCTTGAGCTGACAGTGCATTGCACTCACGCTAAAGCATTATAGTGTTACAACACTTGCTTATAAGCGTTAAGTGCCAAGCACTCGGTATTAATACCCATTAGTGTTTGCGAACACTTTCTTATACAGCATTAAGTGCCTGGCACTTGCTTTTATAGCATTCCAGTGTTCTAAATACTTGCTTATAAGCGATTGAGCATATAAGTGTGTAACACTTGCTCACAAAGCACTGTAGTGTTAACACTAGCCTATAATGCACATTAGTGTCGAACACTAGCTTATAAAGTACATTCGTGTCTAATACTAACTAAAAAAGAATGCACCATAGTATCTAACAATAGCTGATAAAGCACCATAGTGTCTAACACTAGCTTATAAAGCACCTTAGTGCTCAACACTCGCTTATAAAGCACCCAATTGTTTAACACGTGCTTATAACGCACCTTAGTGTTGAACACTGCTTTTACAAAGCCTCGAAGTGTTTGACACTTGCGTTAAAAGTTCCGAAGTGTTGTAAACTTGCTTATATAATCCCAAAGTGTTTTAAACTGCTGATAAAGCTTCGTAGTGCTTCACACTTGCTTATAAAAAGCCCACAGTGTTACTTTTGCTTATAAATCACAACACCTGCTTATATATAGCCCCAAAGTGTTTGTAAACTTGCTTATAAGCTTCATTATGATTCACACTTGCTTATAGAGCAGCAAAGTGCTTCACACTTCTTTAAGTGCACCGAAGTGCCCAGCACATGCTCATTGAGCCATAAAGTGCTATAACCACTTGCTCGTCGAGCTCCCAAAGGCGTTAAGCCTTGTGTATCATATAGACAAAGCCATATGCGCCGTATGTTTGCTTCTAAAGCCGATAATAGTACTTCTCACGCAAGCGAGGTACTGGCAACTGCTTCCCAAGAAGGTCAAAGGTGAAGCCTAACTACTGACCTTGCTTTCACAGCACTTAGTGCTAGGAAGCATCTGACGACTGCTGTCGCCGCATCTGATCTTCCGATCAAAAGCTTCAACGACGTCCGGGCAGTCTTGCCGTAGGTGTGCCTCGTACTCCCACGAGTTATGCGATTGAGGGTATCCCCTCCACTTTACCAGATACTGGGTGTGGCCCTGGTGAAGACGCGGATCGACCTTTATGTCAATATCTGAGATTTGAATTCGAACTGTTTGAGTCCTGTATCCAGCATGTGAATGGTTGATGAATATTTGCCATCTCCCACTAAGATGGAGCTAGATCTATCTCCAGGTGAATCACGTGGATATTGAAAATATCACACACCAGACAAGTGAGTCAAGCAAGGTAAAGCAGTGGCAAGATCAACAACGAAAAAGCCAATCTGCTGTTTGACCCAGGAGCCAAAGTCCTCAATCGCCTACACCGCTTTTGATCGTAAGGTAGGATGTGTCATAGATGAGAGGAAACAACAAGAGTGTGTAGCGATCGGCGAGAATACCTACGTCACTTAAAGGACGTACCAAGATCAAAATCACTATGGATGGATCACTGGTATACTATTTCGTTGCTTTGGTTGGCGATCGTGTCGGTCAAGAGGCGATATTGGGCATGAATTTATGGTTCCAGTTGGAATAGATTGGATTTAGCCGACGGAATACTTTGTTTGCCAGATGAAGCAGATCATTCTGGCCGAAAAACCACCTTATCGATCCACCATGCAAGTAAGCACGACTAACGATCAGCATGTGGTATCGCAAGTGGGTGAACCGGCAGAAGTGAGGATCGGGGTGGGCACAGACAATGCAACTTTGTGGGCAAAGTATGATCCGAAATGTGTGCTAACCGCAATCACGGAGCCTGGCAAGATCAAGTATTTCAGGTGACAAACCTGAGTAATCGAAATTGATACTCATCATCGTGGAGCGCCACTGGATCTATGGATGCCTGTAAATATGGTACCTCTATCGCCATGTTATGTATCTGCGCGATCGCGTTGCTATAGTGAGTTGCAGAATATAGTGCACAAAGCGACAGTCGACAAGAAAGATATGATAGTAGAAGTACCGACTGAGCCGCTGGTAGATAAGTTGCAATATCCCACCCCAACGAAGATCCAAATTTGCTTCAGAAGTTATACGGAAGACAAAAGCTATGAATCAGCACGGAATACGTCGCACTCGCATGAAAGTGGTGTGGAGGGTGAAGTTTTAGATCAATCAAGAAATAAAGTGGGTGAAGAACGAGAATAGCCGAGATTTCCAGCAGTACCTATCTCGGTCCGCTTGATTGGATAAGCTAGTGATGCGGGTTGAGCACCTGAAACTAATGAAGTCAGTTATGCGGATCGAGCACCTGATCGACCAGATTCGACGATCCACTCAATCCAAGAAGTCAGTGATGCGGATCGGGCATCTGATCGACCGGATTTGACGATTTACTCGATCGAAGAAGCTAGTATAGCGGATCGAGCACCTGATCGATCGGATTTGACGATTCATACCAAAAGTAATCCCACGACTAATCCTGCGCCAGTGGTCGCCACGAAACCTACGACAGACAGAAGAAAGAATGAATGAATGTATAATGAATCCGCCTATTATCACGAATCTGGACAGTATATGCTGATGATGCGGTTCAAAACCTGCAGTATTGCCAGAGATCCTTACCGCCACAGTGAAAATGACGAGCGATGATATTCTAGTGGGTGGTTTAGGTAGATGATCAAGAACAGGTACGCCGTTGGTCAAGAGAAACCGTCACCTTTATGGGAAAAGTAAGCGAATTACCTCTGGCAGCACGTGAAGCCGTTATCGATATTGATGTTGGTGAAGCAGTCCTGATCGCGCAACGAGGTACGACCAGTGGTACCTAAATTTCGAGATAAGTTGGCAGATCCGATCAAGGGATCATTATCGGCTAAGATTATCCGACCATCGACATTGCCAAGGGCATTGCCGATCGTGGTGATCATCAATGGAATGGCGTGAACATCCGACTCTATATCGATTATCGACGAGATAATTAGCTCACAAGATTAAATGTTTATCCCATACCGTTCAACAGCTCCTTCAAGATATACATAAGGCGATGTGATATTGTTCTCTGGATATGTTAAGTGAATTATGGGCTGTGGAAATGACATAAAATGCAAGGATGATCTCGTCATTTACTGCGCAATCCGGGTTATTTAAGTGGTTGAGCATGACTTTTAGTCTGAAGAATGCACCACTCTACCAACACCTGATCGACAATGCCCTGTATATTTGTCTTAAGATTAGTACCGATTCGGATACAGCCAAGGCTGGATCGCCTTCGCCAATCAACGTGCTTACTGAGGCGAAACCTGATACGGATCGAAACAATCGGTGTTAGGTCGATGATCATATATTGACGATATATTGATCCCAGCCACCTCGCGCTAATATCCGCTCGACGTGGAGCTGTTGATGACCCAGCTCATTAGTCAGCGTAGGCGGGGGGTCGGTGACTTATAGATCCATGATCTTTTGGTACGCCTTTTAACTCCATATGCACCTCCGGTTCCCCACTACCCACCTCCTTCGGCCGAAGGTATGAGAACAACCCGTCGAAGTCCACCGAGGCTGGGTTTAGATATGGCTTTAGCAAGCCCACATAGAACAGAGGGTGTGCTCGCATCTTCTTTGGAAGGTTCAGTGTATAGGCTAAGTCTTTCTTGCTTATGACCTTGAAAGGTCCAATAAAGCGTGGACGTAGTTTGGTTGTGTATACCGCAGACACTGCATGAGTAGGAAAATTCCTAGCTTTTAATACAACCAATTCTCCCACTTTGAACTCTTCTTCGTTCTGTCTGCCTATGGCATCTGCTTGTTCCTTTTAAACATCCTGGCTTTCAGCCATAGCGTCTTTGAGCGACTTAATACGTCAAAACGTGTTGAAAGAAACGCTTCCACCTTCTTGCGAATCGCAACAGGGCTGGTATCAGCCAATCCTTCGACTATCTCTCCCCCACTAAGCTCTGATGTGGCAGGAGCTAGCGTTAATGGAACGCGAGGACTTACCAAACCAATCACATAGAATGGGGTGAAGCCTGTCGAGGCATGCACCGCGTTGTTCAACGCAAGCTCTACCAGAGGGATCATCGCGCTCCATTGCTTGGGTGTTTCAGCAGAAAAACTGGAAGCATATCGCCAATAACGCGGTTGACCCGTTCAGTCTGACCATCGGTCTGCGGATGATCCGCCGTGGAAATGTCCAGTCGAGTGCCAAGCACTTTAAAGACTGACGTCCAAAACTTGCCCGTAAAACGGGGTCTCTATCCGAGACGATTGCCACAGGAAACCCGTGTTGTTTAAGCACACGATCCATGAACAACTTAGCTGTTCCTTCTCCACCAATGAAGTCCGGCACTGTCGCTAAATGAGCCATCTCGCTCAGTCGTTCAACAAAGACCACAATCCCAATCTTGCTGCCGCATCACGCGGTAGGTCAAACACAACTCCGAGGGTTCAGGCAAGCTCACCGAAGGCGCAGACATACAAGGCGAGGGCTTCACCCTTTGACACGTTTCACACGTGCGTACGAATGTATCAACCCATTTATACAACTTGGGCCACCAATAATGGATGCTCACCGAGCGGTAGGTCTTCTCACGACCTAAATGACCACCAAGTGGTGTATCATGAGCCTCATAAAGTGTCTGATACTTGAGGTCCTCATCATGAGGCACCACAACACGAGGCTGGTCATCCGACCCTGTACTATAGTACAACAGACCATCGGTCAGTGCATAACGATGTAATCTCGCACAATTACGTGGTGACAGCTTCACCTTAGAGTTTTCAAACTCTGCGCTACCCAGCGCCTGCAGAATGGCAACACATGCCTCATCGCGTGCATACGCCACACGGATACTATCCGTGACTGACGAACTCACAACAGTAAGATGAGCAAGCTCATAGTCAGGTCTGCGCGATAACGCGTCAGCCAAAACATTATGTTGTCCCGGCTTATACTTCACCTCGAAGTTATGCTCCGCGAAAAAGGAGAGCCAACGAGCCATTCTCTGCGCGAGATGAGGCGACTGTGTCGCTGTGCGTAACGACGGATGATCGGTATAGATCACAAACGGCTTTGGGCCCGACAGGTGTTAACTTGCGCATACTCATGCAACCGAGCACAGCTCGCAGGTGCTCAATGTGGTTCTCCACATCAGGCTTTCCATTTTCGGCTCGACTATGGACGAATATATCGTCAAAGTATGTCTGTGCGTACGCCCTATGGGGCCGAAACAACTGCGCAACTAGTCAATTAAACGTTGCAGGTGCGTTAGACAGCCCCTGATGCATCACTAACCACTCCCAGAGCATACCGCTCGGAGTACTGACCGCTGTCAGTGGGATATCACTAGCTCGCATGAGCAGTTGGTAATATTCATCGACTAAGTCGAGGGCACTGTACATCGCACATCCCACCAAATTGTTCTGAAGAACTTTCTTGCAAGGAATCGGTGTTTGAGCCGGGATAGTGGCTGCATTCAGCTTATTGTAAGCATGCACTATTCGCCACTTCCCACTAGGCTTTCTCACAAAAAACTTGGGCGTAGAGTGAGGAGACTTACTCTCACGCACCAGGCAAGATGCGTGCTTTGCAAGAACGTACTCGTCAATGACGTCACATTGTTCTCGTGGCAGCGGCTACTGTCGCGTCACACAGTATTTGGTTCCTGGAAGCAAGTCAATCTCATGACGTATACCTCTATCCGGAGGTAACCTCGTAGAAGATTCTTTGGAGACACATCTCCATATCCCTTCAACAAAGGAAAGTAAAGATCCGATGAGTCCTTTGGGATCTGTGATCATCTGCGCGCATTCAACACCTTCTTGGTATCCTCAAGAACTGCCTCAAAAGCTATGAGGGGTTCAACTCCTTCTCAGGTCGTATAACGACCACATCGGCGATGTCGCCTGCCTGTAAGGCACTGCCAAACTCGGCAAAGGACAACGTTCAGCTCTAACAGAGCACTTACTGCGGGTATAGCTGAAAGATCCACCGGCTCTTTAACATCCCCAGTCAAACCATTGACGAGTATATATAGCTGTTCGATATCACCGTCACTCACGATATCATCATTTCTACTCATGATGCTCTCAGCATCCGACGCATCAGCGTCCACAGGTGTACACACCGCAAGGCCAAACATCACTTCGTTTACTGACTGCACCCCACCCTCTTGGGTCAATGCCTCGTCATGAGGTGCTCACACCTCGTTGTCCTCAAATAAAACCGTCATTTTTGACTTCACCCAACCCTCTTGGGTCAGTACCTCGTCGTTAGGTGCATACACCTCGTTGTCGTCAAAAACAACATCCATTTGTGACTTCACCTGACCCTCCGGGGTCAGTTCCTCGTCACTCATGTCACTTGGACTCGTCTTTTGATATCTTGGCTTGCAGCCACCAGCACCACTCACGGTGTTTAATGATGTAACATCATTTTCATGACACATGTTATATGTGCCATCTAGTTGGTTTTCAACCACCCTATCGACAGTCCTTGGGCATCGCCCAGGACTATTGTCCTCGACACTTACAGTGTCTACAAAGTCTGATAACCCGACATCCAACATATTGACCGATTCGGTCCAATATCCACGCCTTTTTTTGCTTCCTAGCAGAGGTGGATTGATGACTCTTTAGATCCCCACCAAAAGCATTGCTTGTTGCTCCTAAGGTCTTCGACCTCCAATCAATCCATGGCTCATGACGTTCTATCCATGCCATGACTAGGATGAGGTCATACCTCGAATCCAGGTCTAAGACCAAACAGCGTTCCATGCGATTTACATTTAAGTCCATCGGGACTTTGAGTACCGTAACACGCGTACCCGTCGCTAAGCGAACTGTGACTGTGTCACTCTCATGCGCTCTAAGCGCTTCAGCATACTACTGACTACCTTCCACGGTGGCACGGTGGACGTAATTGCCTGATGCCTCCGAATCGATCAAAATGATCCATGGCTTATCAAAGCCCTTAACTGTCCCTTCGACGGCGAGGAAGCCTGGCTTGAATTCTCGTTCCATTTTTGAGAGCTCGGGCCTCTTTGGGGCTGGAACCTGTTTATTTCTACCTTCTAGAGGCTCAACAGAACTCAGTTCTTCCCGAGTAGGGCGACCCGCACCTACTGGATTCCGTCGTTTCCCCGCGGCAAACCAGAGGGCTTACCCATGGGGCGTCGGCACTATGAGACCAAAGATGCCTTTCGTGCAGGGCATTTTACAATCAAATGACCAGTGTTATTGCAGATATAACATCTGCGCACACTTTGCTGCTCCGCAGCATGAAGCTCAGCTTCTTCATCCTGCACTTGACTACAGTCCCATGGGTACAGACCTATCAGACGAGTAGTTATAAGTGGCAGGCCTAGCGGACTCAAAGTTGGTCTTAGAATTCCATGCCACTCCAACAGCTTCCTCGAATAAGGGCGGGTTTACCCGGAAGACTTCCGTTCTGGCAACGCCAACTCGGAAGCCTTCCATAAAGACCGTGACGGCCACTGCATCAAACATAGTGTCTATGACCATGGCATCAAAAAGAGTTCTCAACGCTTGCACATATGCCGCAAGCTCACGCTTTCCTTGGTGACATGCCGAAAATCGCGACCGATTACGGTGTGCCTGGCTTGGCGGTGCATACTGCCAGGTCATCTGAGCTTTCAGATCGGCCCATGTTGGAAAAGCATCTTGCAGTGATACAACGCATGTGAACGCCCATTGCTTGACTAATCAACACAACTTGCCCGTGGCAAAGCCAACACGGTACGGTTCATAGGTGATATCGACTATAAACATAGCCGACTCCACCTGTCGAAACCACAGCATAAGATTATCACCTTCTTTGCCGTCAAACTTATCGACTTCCATTTGTATGGGTTTTGGTCTGCGGACAACTCCTTGCGCCATAGTCGCCATTGCTGAAGGCGCAAAAGAAGCTTTACATGCTCGACTAGAGCTTTATTATATTCTTCAAGCATACGAATAAGCTTGCTAACCTCTTCTTTACCTTGGGTACTGAGGTACTCCACGCCCTTACGGCCAAGGATAGGGAGCAGCTTCTGCAGCCCTTCCTGTTGTGCCTGTGACAGGCTAACCGCTGACGTCTCATCAATGTCCATTCTCACACAGAGAAGTAGTCGCATATCCAGGTGCGAGATTGACTACAAGTGCTATAAATGTAGCCGAGCTACTTTAGCCAATCTACTTATCCACTACGTGCAAAGGAAGACAAGCTCCGAGAGCCTCTACGTCTTAGGGCTTAACCCTCTTAACACTTCCAAGGCTAGCTCGTAAGCTTGTGCCTTTAGTTTTGAACAACCGCGTCTCCAAGATACTTAGTATTAAAGATACAATCACGCAAAAGGAATAGAACGCTCTAGCACTTGTGCTATTCAGAGCAGGTTTGAAAACTGATTTATTTTTATGTTTATCTACGAGCACTAAATATAGAAGCACCTACTCTGTACTTAGTGCTAGTCACTATTTACTGGCTCTGTAGCCTATCAATATGCAAACTTGTATAGTCACTATGCTTATCTATGTTTAGTCACTATGATTAACTAAGTATAATGACCACGTGGCTCTCTGCCACGATGCGCCCCTTCGTACCTTAGGTACGGTCACATCGAGCCTACTCTTGTACCCAAAGGTACAGCCACACCACATTGGTGTGGCAGGTGTGTATGTACAATACACACCTTTGTGTAACTCCGTTACATCCTTCTTTTTGCACATGTTCCAGCCGTCGTATATCAATTTAGTATTCCTTCAAAGCAGCAGAATTGCAGTGTTTAATGAAAACGTGAAGTTATTAGCGGTAATCAAAGATTGAAGCTATGTCTCTGACTTGATGACAGCAGGTAAGTATGTTTGGCCAATACAATTGAACAAGAGAGGATTGCAAAACGACGAGTCGATCAGGGAAATGTGCAACGTTAGAGCAATGTACGCTATCGCATGGCAAAGGATAAAGGCATTATTATCAATGCTAGTAGTAGCTGATTTACAACATCTACCTCAGCTTGTATTGTAAATGCAGAATACTCATTCCTTACCATTGATTGAAGCCATTTGTATACCATAAATTGAGTGTAATCACTCACTTAGAGCTTCCCAGCAAGCCATAGAAGATTTTTCGTGGTTAAAACATCGATGTCTGGACCATTGATGCGTCAACAAGCCTGATTCCAAATGCTCCTTGCATCTTCAGGGTACAGTTTCCCTCTTCCTTTTAGTAGACTCGTTCGAAATCTTTGGTGGATGCCTCCATTCATGTATCATTTTCAAGTAAAGGTCTATTTCGGCACGACTATCATGATTTTTTTTTGAGCAGTAGTTTGAAACGTTTTCAGTGCTTGGTCCAATTCTGTCACAAACTTATCCATGTAAAAATTGTGCTTTGACACTTTAAGATGTGTCATAATATCTGGCAGATAATATGTCTCCAAAAAGATCGTTAAAGGTAATTGTGTGTTCGCTGGGTAACGAGTATTGAAAGCTGCCACGTATCTCATCCATTCGGTAAAAGCAGGAGCTAGGAAAGGGTTGCCTTCGACAGTATTAGTTAGAATTGGTAAAACTTCTTGCGGAGTTTTTTGTGTATCAAGCCATGACCGAGTCAGCTCGTCAAATACTCGACGTGAGGCTTTCCCCATCCTGTATGAGTCGAGGCTCGAGGAATACAGCGCATCTAACAATTCTTTGTCGCCTTTATACGGCAGAAGTTTAAGGATAAAATTTTCTGCCTCCTCGGGATGCTCTATTTTGTAAGCATCCACGTAATCCATCCAGTGAAGAATAATGTCATTCCGAAAAAGCGAAAGTCTTTTTTTTGTCAAGATGCCACGTTTATAAAAAAAAATAGGAAATTTTTTAAAAAACAAAAACCTAAATCCCACATATT
This sequence comes from Peronospora belbahrii, assembly GCA_920618645.1. Lineage (NCBI taxonomy): Eukaryota > Oomycota > Peronosporomycetes > Peronosporales > Peronosporaceae > Peronospora > Peronospora belbahrii. The sequence continues at coordinate 2,986 of CAKKTJ010000186.1, read as the reverse complement.
TGTATTGAATGGGGTCCATCTTGTCCGCATTAAATCGTCCCATTGCAGCTTGTAAAGACAGTGTCAGGGCTAGTCATTGTAGCCAAAAACTTTTGTTGATCTTTCCGCTGTGGATTAACACGTTTCCAATCTGCTGCTTCAATAACGCTTGCCAAACCATTGTCCTTGTAGTATTTCTCAATGACTTCTGTGCGCGTCATTTTGCTGATGGGGTACCGTTCGTTAAAACGCTGAACGTAATTGACCCATTCTCCCAACAGCGGGTTGCCTTGGATAAGCTGTTTCGCAATCTCAGAAGACACTTTTTCAAGAGCTATTTTAGGTGGTGCGCCTTCTTTCAGTTGCCGCAGCAATTCGGCTGTTTGTTTTGTAGAAGGATCAGACAAACCATCCAAAATTATCTTGTCCATACGACCAGGGCAAGTGTCTTCCACAACACGAAAGACCGTCGTTTGACGACCGGAATTCTCGATATTATAGAGTTTCATGTACATGTGCCAATACTTGAACAACTCATCGCCAAGAAGGTTGCCCGTCACCATAGGAAGCTCCAATTTCACAAACAATTCTTTGGGCTCAACTCGATCATTCAGGTCCGACACCAGCATCCGCCATGCGTGTGTATCCTTGTTAATATTATCGAGACTCATCATTTTCTTCAACATTTCCTCCGGAAAGCTAGCTTTTAGGCAATCCAAAACTCGTACTGGTTTATGGTAGGAAAACTTTTGGTTGTAGCGCATTAAGTACTCCAAAAACTTAGCGAATTCCGGGTTGCTCAAAAGGTGCTCATTCTGAAGCTTCAAATTTGTCAAAACTTTTACTGGCGTTGTTACTTTACGAAGCCAAAGATCAATGCGATCCTTCACTGCAGGCGTTAGTTTTGCGGCCAGCACAATGTCAGCAAGATTAGGAAAAGATCTCTCTTCGCTTTCCTTGTCGTAAGCTTTTACGTAACTCGAATGAGAACCTTCAGTTTGCCCACCCAGAAGTAAAGGTGTTGTAAAGTTGAATGGCTCAGCGTCTGCATTGGCTATCAGAAGCCAGACACCAATAGCCACAAACACCGTGCAGATCCGATTACGCATCATCCACGGGCGGTACAGAGCTTGACTGACAGTAAAAAAGCTTTTGTGGCGGTAGAAGAGTAAGTTTTAGACGGTTGTAGGAGACTTTGTGTGACGGTAAAAGACCTTGTGTGGCGGTAGAAGACCGTGAGTCGCAGTTAAAAAGCTTGAGCGGCAATAAAAGACCTTGAGCGACGATAGAAGAGCTTGAGCGATAACAAAAGTGCTTCAACGACGATAGAAGAGCGTCAACGACAATAGAAGAGCGTCAACGACGATAGAAGAGCGTCAACGACGATAGAAGAGCGTGAGCGACGGTAACAAAACTACAGCGGCAGTATAAGACCTCCAGCGGTGCTATAAGACCTTGTGTAGCTGTAGAAGACCTCGTGTGGCGGCAGAAGAGATTGTGTGGCGGAAGAAGAGCTTGTGTGGCGGCAGAAGAGGTTTTACAATGGTAAAAGGGCGTCAACGACGGTTGAAGAGCTTGAGTGGCGGTAAAGGAGCTTGTGTGGCGGCAGAAGAGCTTGTGTGGCGGCAAAAGAGCTTGAGTGGGCGGCAGAAGAGCTTGAGTGGCGGTGAGGACTCGTCGATCAATCAGGATTGGGAAAAGAAGTCTTTTTCGATTTCCTGTATAAACTTATAGCTGAGCATGACTAATCAACGAGAGCAACCAAACAAATTGTCAGCTACTCATTGAAATTAATTCTGCTTGACACTTGATTATTGTATAGTGTGATGCCATTTATTACCTTTGACATGTTATTCTTGTCAGCTCCGGCAGTGTGATTTAAGTGGCCAACACGTCACACACGTATAGTAAGTAGTATACTAGGTTCGGTCTATTATATACGCTCGTAACGCTTTGGCATTTCAAACCTATGGCAACCCTGTCGTTGATTAGCAACAACAATACTACGATATCATATATAAAAGCCACAAGGCAATGAAAAATATGACCCACGTGCTTAACGTCGGTCGTTAGCACCTCATGACTCAAAAACGAGTACAATCCGGCATCATGCTCTCCTTGAAATTGCGTGATACCATTCTACATCGCACTACCAGCAGGCGAATCGTACATTTGATAGTTTGAATGGGACTTTGCACGTGAGCGGCTAAAGTTTCTTGGACGTGCACTGCCTGGCGTCCGGGCACTGCGACGAGACGCTCGGATGCGGCGTAGACGTGTGCGCTCCGCTTCCATCTCCCCCTTGGTGCACAACATGCCGTTCTTGAGAGTACCCATCGTGAACAACAACCCCATTAGCACGGCGCAACAGCCACTTAATCCAAACAGATACAAGTATTCATTGCCAGCCATCGACTCGTTTGACCGGATAAAAGTGGCGCAAACGGGCAGCAGGAAGAATACCATAAAGTAAACAGTCACATACATCGCGCGCTTCTTCGTGGTAAATAGACCAATGCACGACACCCATGGCACCGAGGTGATTCCCAAACCAGCGAAAAAATATAGCAACAGACCCACGATCTGCAGCATCAGGTACTCGCTGTCACCCGTCACAAAGACCGACTTGTTGTTCACGCCAAGAATACATACCAGTGCCGCAATCGGTAACAACGTGCAGTACAACATACGTTTGTGGTCGATGCGGTCCATAAAAAAGAAAGAAAATAACGCACCAAGGAATTGAAGCGACGTGCAGTTTACAAACATGTAAGTTGTATCATCAATACCGCGGAACGAATCGGACAAGTACATGTTCACACAGCCAAGGAAGATACTGGATACCAGCACTAGGAAAAGCCCGACCAAGAACTTCACAAACGATGTGCCGCCGTTAGCACTTGAGTCGTCGCTCCCAGACTCTTCGTCACGAATCATTCGCAATTCCTCCGATACGCCTTCCTTACGACGCAAAACAGCAAGACATCGCTCGCACGACTCAAGGCCT